>MU224664.1:1686029-1718905 GCA_018584345.1 Thuja plicata
CTCTTTCTTGGCTATTCCCTCTAATGGCCGCCATAGATCCTTCTGATAGAGATAGTCCTCCATTTGCATCTTCCATAACTAGAAGTTCTGCCCATTAAACTTATCAACCTTCAGCCTACCCTCATCTTCCATTTCTCCCACTTAACTGAGAGACTCTCCCACTAACTTGTGAGACCTGCTTCAGAGAATAGATGAAAGAATGAACAAAAAAACCTCGCTCTGATACCACTTGTTAGAATAATAAGTAGAATAATGCAAATATAAACACAAAAGAGAACACAAATGACACAGAGATTTAACGTGGTTCACCCAATCCCTCGGCTACGTCCACCAACAGCGAGTCTAATATTTTTATTATTATCCAGCGATTACAATCTGAAACCTGCAACTCAAACCCGTCACAGGAAGCTACGAAAATCCCTCATGCAATGAAATCTCAAAACCCTAAGCCCTTTTCACAAGCATATTTGACCTAACCTAATTAGGGCAAAAAATACTCTGACTAATAGAAAATCAATGGTTGACCCTTTACAATATTAATAAGTAAGCCTGGATTAAGCTCTGCCCCTTGACCTCGAGCTTGGGGCCGATAAAGATGCCTAGGGGGAAACCGCGCCGAAAGAAACTGAATCTGATTAGGCTCCACATACATAACAATAAATTTTCTAGTAATCTAGGGATATTTATCACATCATTAACACTTATATTCTACCAATAGGAAACTTGATTTTAACTTTACCATGACCAATAATAATTAAATAGGAATCATCACCAAAGTACACCTTACCTCTATCAAACTCTTCATACTAAAAAAACCAAGCCCTATTAGAGGTCATATGAAAAAAATTTACTTGAGACAACCATGCATCAATATTTGCATGAGTGACCAAAGGTGCAATAAATGCATCACCATCTTCCTTATCAAACTCATAATGAAAATTAAATTTCTTCTCTTCTTTGCACTTGTTACAAAAGTGTCCACGCTTATTTTAATTCCAACAAATAAATTTATACTTTCTAGGAGACTTAGATTTCCCCTTAGACTTGGATTTATCATGCTTCTCATTCTTCTTTCTTTTTTTCTTAGGTCTTCCTTAGACATCTAGGGATTCTTTGGCATTGACTAGTTTTTCCTCCTCATCTCTCTAGAAAGAAAATAACCTATTATGTATTCAGACTTCAGATAAATATAGTAGTTCCAATAATCATTATAAGATAATTCCCATTAAACATACAAAGAACAAATCAAGATCTGACATTTCTCCTCCTCGTCCACCTCGACACTAAAATATGCCAATTGAGACACCAACATATTGAATGCTTCTAGGTGGTCTATCTCTTCCACTCTCAAGGAATATAATTTCTTCCTTAAGAAATTTGTATTCACTTCTTTGGCTTGATATGTCTTACCAAGCATCTGCAATAACTTCTTTGTAAAACATTATTTGTGGAGATTTATTAAAATATAGTTTGTCAAGCACAATCTGATTAGACCCTTGTATTTACAATCTATAAAATAATATTATGTATCTAAAGTTGGATATGTAGGTGTGAAGACCTCCTCATCAATAACATCTGAGATATCCTTATCTGTTAACAAATCCTACATCTTCAACTTTACAAAATTATTTCTACGAAATTTATCCATCTCTATTCTTCCCAATGGACTCATCATCTAAAAATTCCTACAAAAATATTAGAGAGTGTTTTCTAGACAAGCTCCCACTCAAATGTTGATCAGTTCAAAAAATCCAACAAATTGCAATCAAAACCAAAGGGGGTTAAGGTCTAGTACCACTTAAAAGAATGTTAGGGTAGTAGAAGGTAATGCAAAAGCTTTTTCGATCTTTATAATAGTTATAGAAATTTTAAAAAATTAAACATAAATAGCTTGCATACCACAACATAGTGATTACATAAGGAAAACCTTGTCGATAGATAAATCCCACCCTCCAAAAGTTCCCTAATCTATTATTCAAAAATCAATTGATTACAATATACTTGCAAAGAAAGCTTATCATAAGAGTATCACCAATGAAGATCTAGAGGCAACTCAACCACTATCAAAGTATCACAATACTCAACTAGAAAAAGGTTTCCTTTTATTGCAAGTAAAGCACACAAAATATCTAGTATTACATATGTGACTTAATGATAAAAGGTTAAGAATTAAAATCATAAATTATGTACAAAAACTATGGCACTCAAGGGTGTTTCCCTCAAACCCCCACTAGGGCCTGCGATCTCTAGATCCCTTGCCAGGGTGACCATCCCTCTTGGACCCCACAAGAGGGGTGTCTTCTTGCAACCCTCATGTGCTCATTTATCAACAATTTAACATATTATTGCAAGGTTGAGGCACCATTTTCTTGACAAATATTTTATCATCTTTAAAACAAATTCATTGCTTTTATTGATGATGCCAATAACAATGAGAGGAGAAATATATAACATCTAAAATTTATTCTTTTACTTTAGCCATTTCTCATAATCAATTTTGCACCACTTTCAATATTGATTATGTAAATACATTAGTTGATTAATTAAATAAGAATAACACTAGCCAAATAAATAAATTAGAATTTTTAATTAGATAAGATAATCTTTATCATTCTCTCTCTATTTAAAAGTTTCTAAAATCCACACCATCTATTTAATGAGGTCAACATTAAGTCTTATCCATCTACATGATCAAATCAACTCGAGCCTTCTAATCCTAACCCAATCGATTACAAATTTATAAATTAAATACAAATAATCATATTCAAAATGAAACCAACATTCAATCATAATCGTCAATCAATTAGCTAAGTCCTAGCTATTCATCTGCAACTACCATCCAAAATTAAATTCTTTCATTTTCAACCCTCCATTCTTTGACAAACTATATTTTATTCTATCTTCCCTCTAAAAATCAAGTTTAGAAATCCTCTTATACAAACCTAACATTCCATAACAAATCAATGTCAACCCTCTATTTATCCTCATCAATATATACGTTCACCCCTTCACAAGCCAGTTTCAAGGGAGGAGGAGAATCCAAGTAGGTACATGCTACCATATTGAGGACTTCAAGAGCAATCCAACTTCAACACATCACGAGTACATACACATCCACATTAGGCTTCCATTAGTTGTATGGTTTCAACTCAAATTCACATATTTATTTTTCTTAATTAGAGGTAGTGATTGGATTTCATATTTTGACTTGATTTTGGTTTCGTTTCCTTATTTTTCCTTCTTTTTTCTCACTCTACAATTGACTCTTTAGATTAGATAACCCAAAGCATCAACAATGATTACATATAAATATGGAGATAGATGACACCCTTGTTTAATAGTCTTGCAAAGAGAAAGATTATTATTATTATTCAGTTAATAATCACTATACAAGCATTGACATCTTAAAATAGCACGAACACAAATTCAAGGCTTGAAACCCAACCATCGTGTCATTCCAAGAATGAAAATCAACATATTTGATCATATACTTTGTAAAATTCTAATTTTACTTGCAACACATTCTTATCATAATTGTTGATCTCTTTCACCATTTAGTATGCCAAAATCAAATTATCTAGAATATATCTTCCCTCAATAAAACTTGCTTGTTCTATTTTCACAATAGCATATACCATTGATTTAATTTGAATTATCCAATATCTTGACAATAATTTAATAAAATAATATAATCAATCATAACTAATATTTTCTTCTTGTTCTTTAAATATTTGATTAATATTTTATTGAAATAAAAGATCAATTTTCAAATACCTCCAAATAATCAAATGGTCTTCTAAAATTTCTTGCATAACCCATCGATACTCAATTGTTTCATAGAAATGAAGTTCAATCTCTTCTTAAAGAATTCAATCCTAAAATTCACTCTAATTTTAAATATTTACTATCAAATTAAACATCTTAAACATGAAAGTAGATGAAATAAAAATAAATTTCCCTTATAATAATAAAAACAATGTAATAGAATATTTAGACAATCCTTTTGGGATACATGACTTGACTTATTACAATATTTCTCATTACTCTAAGATGACTTTTGTACATATTGAAGAATTTCGTTAAATAAAATCAAACAAGGTTGCTATCATAAATTATTGGTTACTTTATCTTTATCAAACTTCATTTAAAAATAAAAATAAAAATTGTTCGCTATATTTCACTAATCGACATTAACTTTTCTAAAAAAAAATCTGTTAAAAATATTTATATTATATTCATACAATTACTAGATGGTGGATAGTGATTAAAAAGTTTGTTTTTGTATGTGAATTGTAATGCACTAAATCTATATATAATTCATAATCCATTAACCAACATATAATAGAGTGGACATGCTTCCTTTAATCTAACATTGATATTCACTTGTACTTACTTTAGTTAACATGACTATCTTTTTTATTGAAAGCTTTAAGATTGAAAAGAAGTAATATTTGTCTTGTTATCTAATTTTTGTTGATGTAAGTTTATTGTTCATATAGTAAGTTTATTGAATAGTAGTCAAATTTTTACAATTTTTTTATGTCTATAATTTAAATTTGATGGTTCTATTGTTATATTCATTTTTTTTTATGTAAAACATGATAGTTTTTTTTTAAAGATTGTATTATACAAAAGAAAATATTTCAAACAAATCATCAAAGATTATATAATATTTAGTTATATGTAACTTAAAACAGTTTTTCAAATAATATTTATCTTAACATTGGAACGGTAATATTTGAATAAATAATTATTGTTAGAATAACGGGGGGGGGGGGGGGGGGGGGGGGANTTAATCAATGGCCTCGAAAATTAATCCAATAATTCAACCAAAACTTATATCACATATATATATATAACCTCTAGTTATCTTCAGTCCTACAAGATGTATGCCTTTAAGTAATCTTATCAAATATATGTTGCTCAGTGTTTATACTATTTATCCTTTCCTTAAGCTTAACCGAATAGCAGTAAATAACTTAGTGTTTACCGATCAATCCTATTTTAGTAATGTGTAAAGCAAAACATCAAAGCAATGAACCATATACACATCTGACACATGGATTTTTAACGTGAAAACCCTGTTAAGGGAAAAACCACTTGGGACCGGTAACCCAAAATTTTCACTCCTCTGAAGTGAGCTCGGTGAAGAGCCAAGCCTGTTAAAGGTTACAAACACACTGTTAAGTGCAACCTTGTTAGAGGATTTAAAACTAATAGTTTATCACTTGACCTAGCATTCACTATGTTGTCAACATGAAAACCTTTTGATACTCCTTGGGATGTATCTTAATATATTAAGGATGGTTAAATCCCACTCTTGTTAAGAGATTTTCTAAATCAACGGTTAAACTGAAATAGTAAATGATTTGTTCATAAATACAACTTGATTTTGCAGATGTTCAAATCTATTGTAAGTCCATAATACCTCTTCTGATCAATGTTCTCTTCAATTCCTTTGCTCCCCTTCTTTCTGCTCGGTGAATGTTGTTGATTCTCTATTGCTCGGTGTCAGCATAATTCTTGGCTCTGTTCCTCAACCTGTATGATCAGATCTGCATGAAGACTTCTATCTTCACCATAATTATGCTTAGCATTCCCCTTTTCATGATGAATTACTTGTCTCTTTATATAGACATGATTTCATTGTTCATTCTTCTTGTTTTCTTCGTTGATCACTTCTTGATCTATAAAGCTCGCCATGCTTGATTTATTTTTATTCTGTATATCTCTCTATGTTTTCTAGAATAAAACATACTTTTAAATCTCCTTCTTATCTTTAGATTTTAACTGATCAATAGAAATAAAGCAAACAATCAATTAACTCTAAATATAGCTCTGTCAGCTAAGTTGTTTTGTCGTATCCTAACTTCATTTCTCATCGGTCAACACTTCAGTTGTTCTCGGTGACTACTGCAGATAGCTCAGGCATCAACTTCAATTTTGTTCGGTGACAACTGCAGTTTGCTCGGTAATGCTTGCTAGGGTATCACTTTCTCGGGTAACACTGTCCGTCGGGGTTTACTGTCACTCGGTGTACATGATTACCAACGACAAGAAAAATGTCTCTTTAGATCTTTAAGTGTTGTGACAATATGTGTATGAGCAATCATACCATATCAAGTTGACATCAATGACAATACAATACATTAACTGATTTAATGACTTGCATTTACTTTCTGTAGTTCGGTGATCATCAACTTTGTCATATTCAAACATTCAATCAGTTATAGTTCATCAATCTCTCCCTTTGGCATTGCTGGCAACATATTACTAACACAATATGAAATATATCAGTTGTAATTCATCAATCTCTCCCAAAATTTATTGTTCTATAACCAATTCAAATATCTGAATCTCAGTAAGCTCTTCTAGCTTTGATTTGATTCTTGCAAAGTACTCTCTTCATTCTTCATTCCCTTCACTAGATATATGTAGCAACTTCTGATTCTGTCTCTCCCTTTGTTGTAGAATCTCTTCTCCCTTTTCGGGATAGATATGCAGTGTTAACTTTTTCAATTCTCTTCCTTGGATAAATGTTTCTTTGAATCTTTCTCTGATGTTTTCTCTCCCTTTGACTGTTCCTCTCCCTGATGGATATTTATTTCTTTTCTCTCCCTCTGGATGATCATGATATATATTTCACATGGATATATTCTCTCCCTTTGATAGCAATTCCAAACATATAATATCTCTCTCCTTAATATATCATTGAATTATTCTTTCCATCAGAAATACAGCTCTGTTGTAGCCAACAATTTATTTGGTCTTCGATGCAGATGAGTACCTTCTTGTACTAATGTATCATTGTAGTCCACATCTTCGCTTGCATCAACATGATTGATCTTCTGATAATGTATAGGCAGATGCAGCCTCCTAGTCAGCTTAGTGACTAGTATACAAGGGTCAGACCCCTAGTCTCTTCCTTAGGTACTCAAATGTATCTTTTGGTAGTGGCTTTGTGAATATACCTACTAATTTTTCTTTGGATTGTATATATTCTAGTATCACTTCTTTCTCTTGTACTTGTTCCCTCAATTAATGATACTTGATAGCAATATAATTTATCTTAGCATGCATGACATGGTTCTTTAAAATGTTGATAACACTAGTATTATCACAATAGATAATCACTCGATCAAGGATTTCCGTATTCATACCTTTCAGTAATTGCTGGATCCATGCAATGTTAGAGCAATTTGCAGAAACAACCACATATTCTGCTTCTGCAGTAGATTGTGATATGCATCCTTGTTTTTTACTTATCCATGTGACAAGTCGATCACCCATAAAGAATTCTCCTCCTGATGTTCTCTTTCTATCATCTATGTTTCCAGCCCAATCAACATTTGTATAGACTTGAAGCTCAAATTTGCCTTCTTTATTATACCATAGACCATAGTCTTCGGTATTCTTTAGATATCTCATAATTCTTTTGACAATAGTCATGTGTGATTCCTTGGGATTAGTAGAGAATCTTGCAACTATACCAACTGCATGTGGTATATCTGGTCTAGTATGTACAACATACATGAGTTTTCCAATCATAGATCTATATAGGGTCTAATTTACCTCAGTTGACTTGTCTTCCTCTGTCAATTTGCATCTGGTTTCTATCGGTGTTCCAACTGGTTTGGAGTCCTCCATCTTGAATATCTTGAGAACTTCTTTGATGTATTTGGATTGTGTGATGTAGATACCTTCATCTTGTTGTAGAATTTGTAGACCAAGAAAAATTTAATCTCCCCAAACATTGACATCTCAAACTCTTTGTTCATTTCATCAGCAAACAATTTGCATAACATATCATTACCTCCAAATATGATATCATCAACAAATATCTTAGCAATCAGAATGTTATCATCAGTATCTTCTTTTAAATATAAATTCTTATTATCACTTGTTCTTACAAATCCAATACTTATGAGATAAGAGTGAAGTCTTTTGTACTATGCTCTCGGTGCTTGTTTCAATCCATACAAGGCTTTGTGTAGTCTAAAAACCATGTTCCTCTTGTTAGGATCAACAAACCCTTCTAGTTGTTCAATTTATACCTCTTCTTCTAGTATTCCATTTAGAAATGCAGACTTGGCATCCATTTGGTATACTTTGAATCCTTTGTAACCAACATAAGCAAGTATAATTTTAACTCCTTCTAGTCTAGAAATGGGTGCAAAGGTTTCTCCATAGTCAATATCTTATTCTTGTGCATACCCTTTGCATACTAATCTTGCTTTATTCCTTGTGACTTCTCCATTCTCATTCAGTATGTTTCTGAATATCCATTTGGTACCTATGACATTTTTGTCATTCAGTCTAGGTACTAATGTTCATGTCTTATTATTTTTAATCTGTTCAATCTCTTCATTCATATCACTGACCCATTCTTTATTCTCAAGTGCAGTATTGACAGATTTAGGCTCAAAATCACAAATCAAACATCTAGTGTTTAGTGACTTACTTCATGTTCTCATTCCATCCTTTTTGTCTCCTATGATCTGGTTATGTGGATGGTTTCTTTTGACATTCTTTGCAATTATTCATTCAGATCTTTGTTCATCATTCTGATCATCATCTTGACCTTCATTTTGATCTTCATCGCTCGGTACATCATTTTGAGCAATTTCCTAATTTTCGGTGTGTGCAGCCTGTTGCTCGGGTGCATTGTTCTGTCGCTCAGTAGTGATACACTGTTGCTCGGGAAGAGTGTTAGGTTCTTCACTGTAGACAAATCTATTGTAGTCTTCTAGTTCTTTTCTTCTTTCCTCATCATTTTTCTCAACAAATTCATCCACTTTGACATTTTCACTTTCAATGATTTTGTTAGAGGATTTGTTAAGTTTAAGCCTTGCTTTTGGTAGAATAACCTAGAAATATTTCTTCATCACCTTTGGAGTCAAGATTTCCATTTCTATCATCTTTCAATATATAACATTGACTTCCAAAAATTCTAAAGTAACTTACATTGGGTGTGTATCCATACCATAGCTCATAAGGTGTCTTTCTTCAATTGAACTCAATTTAATGTATAGACAACAGTACTGACAACTTCTCTCCAGAATATTTGTGTGATGTCTTTCTTGATCATCAGTGTTCTGGCACAATCAACAATCGATCTATTCCTTCTTTCAGCAATCTCATTTTTTTGTGGTGATCTCGGTGCAGAAACCTGTCTTTTAATTCCATGCTCATTACAAAAGTTAGTGAATTCATCATAAATAATTTCTCCTCCTCTATCTAATCTGAGACATTTTAGTTCCTTTCCACTTTGTTTTTCAACTATAGCTTTATACCATTTGAACATCTTGAATGCTTCTGATTATTCTTTTAAGAAGACAATAGTAATCATTCTAGAATAATCATCAACAAAGAGAATGAAGTATCTATCACCATAATAGCTCTTTTTTCTCATTGGTCCACATAAGTCAGTATGTACTAATTCTAGAATAACATTAGATGTGTAGGTTTTGCTCTTGAAACTAGACTTTGTCATTTTACCTTTTTGACAATTCTTACACATGACATGGTTGGGTTTTGACATGCTTGGTAAGCCTCTTACTTTCCTTTTATTGCTTATCCTAACCATGTCAAAATTCACATGACATAACCTTTTACGCCACAACCAAATGTCTTCATTTATATCCAATAAACAAGTGGTCTTAATATCATCAAGATAGAATAGGTTACCTTTTGTTAGTTCACCAATACCGATCAACCTTCCTGATTCATTATATATTTTTGCCTTTTGTTCTCAAATGCAACTCAGTCCCATGGGTTATTCAACTGTGAAACACTCAATAGATTATAATTAAGTCCTTTCACCCAGTATTCATTTTCACAACTGATCAGATTATTCAACATGATGGTTCCTTTACCTTCTACTGGACAAGGTGAGTCATTACCCATTCTTATTGATCCACCATTATAATATTCAAAAGTTTCAAAATTTTCCTTAACTGCATTCATGTGGTGAGTACAACCACTATTAATAATCCTGACATCATTTTTACTAACCTTAGATATGAGTGCAGTCTCAACATACCTTTCTTCTTCATCTGAATCGTCCTTCATAGAAACAAATACCACCTCAATATCTTCGTCAGATTCAGTGTCATTATTTTCAGCTTTGTTCTCAGCTAGGTAACAAGCCTTCTTTCCTTTGTCCTTGTAGTCTAAGTTATCTCTTCTATCAAATTGTTGGTTGCTTTGGTAATCTCAGTCATCACCTCTGTCAAACTTCTTTTCATAAGATCTGTCATTGTTTCTGTCTTCTTTTCTTTTGTTAGGGCATCTAGCAACAAAGTGTCCAATCTCTTTGAAATTAAAATATACCAATGGTAATTTACCTTTGTATCTACATTTTTCTCTCTGCAATATTCTAGCCATTAGTGCTTCAATCTCATCAAGTTCTTGTTCATCACTATCACTTTCACTATGATTTCTTATAGTGTGTTTATGACTTGATTTACTTATTTTCAAAGAAGATTTGAATGCAGACTCAATAGTTGGTAAGACATGTTGTCAAAGTTATTCATCTCAAATGAAATAAGTCTACCAATCAAACTATCTAGAGTAACATTGTTATTCTCTACTGCTCTTATTTCTTGTATAGCAGATACTCTAATAGCATAAACAAGCAATAAGGTTCTGAGAATTTTACTTACCACTATTTCTTCTTCAAGTACACCTCCTACTCCTTATATAGCATTAACAACCTCTTTGATTCTGCTACTGTACTGAGTGATGTTTTCTCCTTCTTTCATTCTTAGGTCATCAAACTTTCCTCTTAGGCTTTTAGCCTTAGCTCTCAGCTCATTTTTATCTACTCCGTGTATTAGCTTGATTTTGTCCCATATTTTCTTTGTAGTGGTGCATGATTTGACATCTTCAAATTCAGCATCAGAGAGTGAGGAAGCAATTTCTATCATCATAGAATTGTGTTCATGTTTCTCTGTCAATTGATCAACTGTCAGAGATCCAGTAGGTAAAAAAAATTCAATATCCAAGTACTGTGTGACATCATTTCCAATACATGATAGGTGGAGTGTTATCCTACTTTTTCATGATGCAAAGTTATCCTTGTTAAACTTAGGCACATCCCTTATGCTCATCTTATGATCTTTAGCTTGAGTCTTTAAACTCTCTTCCAAGCACACAAGCTCTGATACCAGGTGTTAGAATAACTAAGAGGGGGGGTGAATTAGTGGCCTCAAAAATTAATCCAATAATTCAACTAAAAATTATATCACATATATTTAAAACCTCTAGTTATCTTCAGTCCTACAAGATGCATGCCTCTAAGTAATCTTATCAAATATATGTTTCCCGGTGTTTATATTATTTATCCTTTCCTTAAGCTTTACCGAATAGCAGTAAATAACTTAGTGTTTACTGATCAATCTTATTTTAGTAATGTGTAAAGAAAAACATCAAAGCAATGAACAATATACACATTTGACACATGTATTTTTAATGTGGAAAACTTGTTAAGGGAAAAACCACTTGGGACCGGTAACCCAAAATTTTCACTCTTCTGAAGTGAGCTCGGTGAAGAGCCAACCCTATTAAAGATTACAAACACATTGTTAAGTGCAACCTTGTTAGAGGATTTAAAACTAACATTTTATTACTTGACCTAACATTCACTATGCTGTGAACATGAAAACCTTTTGATACTCCTTAAGATGTATCTCAATATATTACGGATGGTTAAATCCCACTCTTATTAAAATATTTTCTGAATCAATGGTTAAACTAAAATAGTAAATGATCTGTTCATAAATACAACTTAATTTTTACAGACGTTCAAATCTATTGTAAGTCCATAATACCTCTTCTGATCAATTTTATCTTCAATTCCTTTGCTCCCCTTCTTTCTTCTCGATGAATGTTGTTGATTCTCTGTTGCTTAGTGTCCATAGAATTCTTGGCTCTATTCCCCCAGCCTGTATGATCATATCTGCATGAAGACTTCTATCTTCACCAGAATTATTCTTAGCATCCTTCTTTTCATAATGAATTACTTGTCTCTTTATATAGACATGATTTCATCGTCCATTCTTCTTGTTTTCTTTGTTGATCACTTCTTGAACTGCAAAGCTCGCCATGCTTGCTTTAGTTTTATTCCGTAAATCTCTCCATGTTTTTTGGAATAAAATATGCTTTTAAATCTCCTTCTTATCTTTACATTTTAACTGATCGATAGAAATAAAGCAAACAATCAATTAACTCTAAATATAGCTTTATCAGCTAAGTTGTTTTTTCATATCCTAACTTCAGTTCTCATTGGTCAACACTTCAGTTGTGCTCGGTGACTACTGCAGATAGATCGGGCATCAACTTTAGTTCTGTTCGGTGACAACTGAAGTTAGCTCGGTAATGCTTGCTTGGGTATCACTTGCTCGGGTAACACTATCTGTCGGTTAACACTGTGAACTTCTGTGCTCCAGGTTCACTATCCGTCAGGGTTTACTGTCGCTTGGTGTATATAATTATCGATGAAAAAAACTTTTTCTCTTCAGATCTTTAAGTGTTGTGACAATATGTGTATGAGCAATCATACCATATCAAGTTGATATCAATGACAATACAATACATTAACATATTTAATGTCTTGCATTTACTTTTTGTAGCTCGGTGATCATCAACTTTGTCATCTTCAAACATTCAATCAGTTATAGTTCATCAAATTAAAAGAAAAATATAGTTCATCAAATTAAAAGAAAAAAAACTTACTTGATATATAAGGTTGCTTACATTGCAATGCAATAATGGACCAAATTCTTCATAGATTTTTTAATGAATTCACTCAAGATTTCTTTGGACATGATGTCCCTTATAGGGTGGGGGCTAGTAGTAAAGATGGTGGGTATAGGAGATCACAAAGTTTAAAATATACAACAATCGTGCATGATATTTATCAGATTGTTTCTCTATTCATTTTTTTTCTATTTCCTAGGGAAAATAATGATAGCATTGTTTCCATTATAGACTTTAGAATTGTGCGAAATATTTCCATGATTATTCTATAAAATCCTAACTATTTTTCAAATAGTTTTGTTATCTTTGTCACACATAAAACTTGTTAACAATATACCCCTAAAAAATCTTTGTCAACTACGAGCTAAAGGGACTAGTCTTGCATGGTGAAATACTATATTGAAGATTATTGTTGTATTTTCATCATATATGAGATAGTAATTTAGATTATGTTAACTAAAATAATATAATGGATGACATCTTTATGAGAAAATGTGGGTAACATATTCAATATTAAACAATGACAGAGTACTAGGTAACATACCTAGAAAAAAAATTATTGGCTTTTATTTAATCAACATCCAAAACAAGGGGGCTGACCCTTACACAACCACATCCCAAGGGTTGTCAAGATATCAACAACACATTACAAAAGGTGTTGGTTGTCACAATTAAAGGCCATAAAGGGCACACTATTAATAGATTTTCTCACCTTCCTTAAAAAGGTTTCTTAAAGAACAAAGGGTCGGGATTGTCCACTTACAATATAGAGGCTAAAAGAGGTCATTAACAACAGACAACCAACAAGCAGACAAGTGGGAAAAAATAATAGAGAGATTTTGAAAAGCTCCTCGAGCCTTCACAATGAGTAACAAAATGGTATAAGAAGTCGCCCTTTTGTAAAGAACATCACCCCTCCTACCGAAGAACCACCCCCATCTACAAAACTTCTTTATGTAGCAACAAACAAGGAGACCACCTCGGTAGGATTAGGAAAGGAAGAGACTAAAAACTAGAGAGATAACCAAAAATCTATCTCACGCCAAAGAATCCATAAAAAGGACATGTCTGCCCAAAGTTACTAATCTCCTACTTTATGAAACAAGTCCCCACCCCCATAAGAGGCTCTTCCACCTCTATAGGAACCGTGAAAGAGGAAGAAACAAACTATGTGTGCCAAATCCTCACTATGGCTAGGAGACAACATCCCACCTTAACAAGGATTAACATAGCCCAAAAGTTAGCTACAAACTTAAATAAAAAATAACCAAATACCAAAACAAGCTCTTGAAAACTATTAGCAATCAACTAGCCACTAAAATAAATAAAATTCTTGTCTATACCAGCTAAAATGGACATACCCAATAAAAACAAAAGGTAACATGATGGTGACAAAAACATCCATCACAACCCAAATATAAGGGGCGAAGAAAATCAACCTCAAAAATTGGGGTAGGTACCATCTTTGAGCTCATAGTAGGGAGAAGCAAAGAAGACTTGTAAACATCTCCAAGCTCCACTAGGAGCTAGAGAAAGATATCTCCATCAAATAGAACACATTCCACCACTATGCCAGTCACCACAAGAGCATTATTCCCACTAACTCAATAGCCCAACAAACCTTGAGAGAACTCAAGGTTTAACCACATAATACCAACACTAAAAACCCACAAAATCCCAACAGACTGAGGGATAAAAACACATTCAAACTATACACTTCCATTAGTAAAAACCCAATAGATTTTGAATTTTATCCACATGATACCATTATTGAAGACCAAATTCACCCTATCAAGATGAAGGAAGATAGTACATTCACCATAAAATGGGAGTACGACCCCATTTGTTAGCTGCCACAACACATCCACAAACCTAGAAATCACTAATGAGGCATTTGTCCCGCTCTAGATCCCCATAATTTGTATTATCGCCTAAATAGAGCACCCCTACTGAGTAAAATAGACCTATTTGTGGACATTGGAAAGTTTCCCTGATTGTGGGCTCAAATAGTGGAAGCTAACCTCCCGAGTAAGCTAGTTCTTATGGGCACATCACCTAAAATTAATTAAATTAAGATTTTTGCAGAGGAAAGGATTAGAAGGAAACATGAAACTGAATTCTAATCCTAAGGTGATGCACCAAAACAATTGACTAAACCTACATAGCATAACCTCTCAAAACTTGACTCACAACTCCACTCTAATATGCACAACTCGATATTACATATGTCCTTGCATCAACAATTTATAAGGAGGTCTTGGAATAATCACAATTCTAATAGGAAGAAAATCTTATCTTCACAACTTAAAATTGTTTTTCGCATTAATACAACTTACAACCTGCAAATAGACATATACTTCTGCATAAAGGTGTTTTTTTGGTAAGGGAAAATATCAAGGAAAAGAAAATGATTTCATAATAAATTGCACTATGAAACTTAACACACAGAATATCATAAAATGAGAAGGCCCAAAAGCTATATTGATCACCAAAATATGAAACTATGTCATACATTTCATTACATGAGTTACAAAACTGCATTAACCTCTGTAAAGAGCTCTCCAAGTTATAAAACAATAAGCCAAATGGTAAGAACTGAACTAAAATTGAAGTCTTGTCCCATACTTATGCCTTTCAAATCCATTTGCATCATAAATATGAGCATTAACTCCATGGTCAGATTCATTAAAGAAGCCTCATTTTGAGCACCTCAAATAGCTCCAAAAAGGCTCACAAAAGTTGCAAAAGTCAATCCTAATCAACTTAAACATAAAGACCCCTCATAAATGCCCTTAAGTCCCTCAAAATGACCCATAAAAAGCCTCTAGAGAACAAGACACCTTCATAAATTCTCTCTTATCCTTTTGACTTGCCTTTATCATAACTATTGCAATAGTATCTCTTTTGACTTTTAAAAGTAAAAATAAATATTTAATCTCCACTTTAATTAATAATTATTGAGTGATTTATAATCTATCACTTTAATAAATACTGATTACATTAATAATATTCATTAAGCGACAAAAATAAATCACTTAATAATATTATTGATATAATAATATTTATTAAAGTGACAATTATAAATTACTTGATAATTAATAATATAAGGTGCAAAAACCAAATATGTATTATTACTTTTAAAACCCATTCCTCCATACTTTGCATTTAAGCAATATTAATGAAATGATTTATAATTTTATCATTTATTAATATTGTTGTTTTATACAATGCAAACTCAATACAAACACATTGAACACAAAAATTACTAAGTGATAAAGAGTTTATAACATAAAATGGGGAAGAGCCGCACACCCATAGGGGTATTAGGCAAATGGGTTTTTAGAAAATAAATGCCTCCTAGTTGATCGACCTAGGGTTATGAAAACCCTAAATCCAACATTGTTCTTTCATGTTGATATTTTCATTTTTTTCCCTATCTACGCCGCCTGGGGATGGTTGAGGGTTGCTTGAGGTCGGTCTAAGGATATTACTTGCAGGTCTCTTGCATCTAGAGGTAGAGTTTTATCACTTCAAGCCTCTATATTCAAATAAATAATATAGGAAACTACTCTAATAAGAAATCACTTGGTCATCAATATTTAATAAATAATTATTCCAAGGAAAGAACTAGACTTCAATTATATTTCCAGGGATCTAGTTATCAAACTCACTGGTTAGATGGAATGAGGAAGAAGAAGAGGCACTGTGAAGTAGGATTGGTGTTGCAGGCCCATAAATATGGGTGGTTTAGGGATTAAGGATTTGAAAACTCATGGCATTGCCTTAGCCTCTAAATGGATTTTGAATGCCATCATAGGGTATGAACCTTTGAAAATCTTGATCAAAAAATATATCACTAAGTCTACCATTAAAAAAGGTAAAACCTAGAATAATGTACCATTTTTTGATATTATTTTTAGGGATATGGAGGTAAAAGTGTTTGGTTCCAAGATCTTTGCCAACTTGTGGAAGACTTGGACTCAGGTGAGGGGGATACTCTATTCCGAGAATGTTGTAGATGGTCATCCTCTTTTTTTCAGTCTCAAAAAAATTAGTTTGGTGGGGGATCTATTGAAATAACAAGCCACTGGCCTTGACTCAGAGTTTTTCTGATAAAGGGCAAAATAAGAAAGGAATATCTCTCATTTCTGACATTATGGTTGGTAACCGGTTGGGAACTTGGGAGGAGTTAACGAATAAATTATGCATTCCCGTGTCTCAAAAGAAAACTTACACTTTGATCCAGAAAGCCATTGGAGTATGCTTTCCTGGAAGATTGTTGGATAAGGAGCATTTTTTGTTGCAAGTTAAATGGATGGATGGTTCCTCTTTATTTAGTTTCAATACCAAACAGTTTTATAATATGCTTAAAAATGATATGAGTATTTTCAATTGGATTAACCACACTTGGGGTCTTAGCTGGTCAGTCTCTAGATGATAGTTTGTTCTTGATTTTATGTGGAGTTCCCCTTTGGAGCCTAAGAAAGCCTAATTTCGTTGTCTCCTCCTGCCTAAAAGACTTTCTATTGGTCATGTCCTCAATTTTGTTTGCCTTGACCATGTTATGTGCTCTATTTGTAATTGTCCTGAATATTTTGAACACATCTTTTTTTACTGTTCTTTTTCTCGTACTATTTGGTCCTTGTTTTTTGGTAGACCTATTTGTTGGAATGCTGGACTTGGTCCCTCCTAGAAAGAGTTGCTTACTAGTTTTTTGAAGTTTTTGATCTCAAGCTTAATATGTTTTGGATGATTCTTTCTGCTGAAATAATATGGTTTCTTTGGAAGAAGAGGATGAGGATGTGTTCAATAACATTAGAAGGATTCCTACTGATTTTAATCATAAACTCACGCATTTTATATCATGCAATAGGTCTCTAATGTTATTGATGTTCCAAGGGACATGTTTCTTATGTTAGTTCAGGAAGGAGCCATGGTTTTGTATAAAGAGGACATCCAATCTACACATTTTGTTGATACATATGCAGACATGCTTAATGAAGAGGAGCGGGAAAATTTCTTGTAAGTTGCCAAGGAAAAGAACTTCAACATTCAGAAGGAGAACAAGAAGATCAAAGAACAGAGATAACATGCTAAAGCAGGTTGGGAGGATGCTCTTGACCACCCACCACATGATATTAATCCTCCTCTTGGTGCCTTTGAAAATGACAAGGTTGAATGCAATAATAATGTTATTGGACAATGGGATTAGCTGTGTATCTACATAGGGATCTTTTGTTTTTGCTCTCATGTATAAACTGAGCATGTAATTTATTTTTGGGTAGCACTTTGGTTTGTAGTTTAGCCATCTGGTTGAGTTTTTAATCGTTGACATACTTGGTTCTATAAGTTGACTGCTACAATTTATTTTGATATCTATGTATTTTGATAGACTATCTTAATAGAAAAACTCAAAATCAACTAACTACTTTTTGAAGGCTCTATACTAATAAATCACTTACTCATGAATATTTACAAAATATTTATTATGAGGAACATATTCAACTTCAATTATTTTAGTCACTATTGTGTCTGGTAGAAATAAAAATAGTAGTCAAGATCAACACTAAGAATTGCATTCTTCACCAACTTGGTAAAATTGCTTTATATTTTAGTTGCAAGAATCTGGCTCTAAACCACCTTGTGAATTTGATCTTAAACCATTTTCAATCTAATCTATAATCACTTTGTCATGGCTCATTTATTGGTTACAAAACATATACTACATAAATATTATGTGCAAATCAAATATTGTAGATAAAATCCAGTGTCGTTTGAATTCATGTTCATGACATTCCAAGAGATTGAAATCCTAGTATCTCTCATTTCCTAATAATAAATCCATTAAGGTTAGTATAAAGTTTTTTGCTAGTGGTCAAACATGGCTCCAACACCATTTCATAATTTGTAGAGAGACTACATGGGAACCATTCTCACACACCCTAACATTTATATTTTTAAAAAATTTCAACCCTCTATATTTCCTTGGTCTTCCTCACCCATCATTACTAATCAATTAGAGATTTCCTTAAATGTGCCTCCATGATCAACCTTAGTTTGGGTGGTATATTTGACGTCCCTTCACATCTTTTTCATGTGCTTAATTTCCATAAATATAAAATATCGAAGTATCAAATGCCAATTTATGTGTTTCCTATTTTGGTGGGGGTCCATATTTTTCCCTACTTGATTCCTCAATCAAAAGGAGTCCCACTTCCTCGTTCCATTCAACCTTGTCTTTTGTTGAGGCTTTGGGGTCTTTTTATACTGACTTCCTTTCATTCTATTCCATGTTCCCTCACACTTCATATTTCTTTATTTTTCCTCTAGTATTTTTTTATAGTGTTTGTTTCTTTTGTCCTTGACATCCTATTTTTCAATTCCCCAATGCTTCTATTTTTCTTGCTTTATACCTAAATTTTTAATTATCAGACTTGGGATTTTGGGAACTTAACAAATCCCATACCTCATGGATGATATTCTCAAACCTTATTTCAAAATAAGTTTCCATACTCCCTTTTTAGCATTGGGTATTACATAATCTTAGTCTCTACTCGTGCTCTTAAGTTGATCTAAAGATTCCCAACTCTTCTCTAATATATATTACACCACACATGTAGTATCCTCAAAGTATGATCCTTGACATTCCAATATTCCTTCCTCCTTATAATAGTCTTTTGATGCTTCACTCCCTTGTTTTCAATTCATACATAGGACCCTATCACCTTGAAAAGTTGAACTTGATATCTAATACACTACACATCCCTAAGTTTCCCCACTATCTTACTTATCAAGTAGAAACTGTTGGGATAATAAAGAGGTGTGTACTAAGAGGGGAGGGGTGAATCAATACCCTTAAAAACTGTTAACCAATTATTTGTAACCACTATTTTGTATTAACTGACTGATTAGATTGCATACACCAAACATATATTATCACTGCTGAAATGTAAATGCATTTAAAGTAAACAATACACATACATAAAATCAAGTACTCATGACACTAGTATGTTGGTATCACAATAAACCCCTGTTAGAAGGTAAAAAATGTGGTGGGGATGAGACCCACAAAACTTCACTACTGCAGAAATAAAGTTAGCATGTTAAAGCTTTACAAAGAATGATCACTTCTGTTGATCTTACCCTGTTAGGAGTAACAGTTTGAGATCAATTAGATCTACCTTGTGTGAGGATTTTTCAACACAACATATGTGTGCACTCGGTTAAAATATTTACAATAAGATAGTTAAGTCTACTCTGTTAAGAGATTTGGGGTATATTACAATTGTTAGAGAGTAACAAAAATTTGATCTGAAACATATACAATATCAATACTGCTGATACAGATCCTTTATGTTCATACAAAAATATATCACCTCAATGTGAATGATAATACCCTCTTCTTTGTTATGCTCAT
The DNA here is from genome assembly GCA_018584345.1 of Thuja plicata. NCBI lineage: Eukaryota > Viridiplantae > Streptophyta > Pinopsida > Cupressales > Cupressaceae > Thuja > Thuja plicata. The sequence goes on from MU224664.1 coordinate 1,706,206, forward strand.
TGTCCTTTCCTTAGTTTTGTAAATTGATTTTTGTAATGTAGTCTTTGTCCTTACAATCCTTGTTTGATCTCTGATGTCCATAGTATGGCGACTACTTGATCATTTCTTGACCAACATCCATTACAAATGTTGACATCTATACATTTATATATCAAATGAAATGACCTAATTAGGGATTAAAAATTACATCCTTACCCTAAGATCAACAAAGTACAAAATTTACCTTGACCATCTACATAGGAGACATAATCAATTAATGTTGTAAATCCGTAATTAATGTTCTCCTTGATCGTGTAAACCGTTATCTAGGTTGGCTAAAAAGTTGTTACATAGAATGATGTGCCATAACAAACTTTTAGGTGGTCTCTATTGCACTCAGTTATTGTTGTCTCTCGGTGCTCAGTGTTGTCTGTGTATCTCGGTTATATTGGTGTTGGGTTATATTGTGTAGCTTGGTGATGTTCACTACTCGGTATAGTCTATCTACTCAGTAATCAATGTGCTCGATTAACTCTGGGCGTGATCAGTGCTCTCAGTTAACTCCGTACTTTGATGATTAGACCGACTATCCTATTGTGACTCTGTTACTGACTGTTCATTATGTCTGCTTTATAACTAATGACAACTTCAATGTGCAATTGGAGTAACATTATCCCCCTTTGCAATTAGTATCAAAAACTTATTACTGTATATATTACTATACATACTGACTCCCCCTTTGTACATGCTCTCCCCCTTTATATATACTCAGTATATGTTTATTAACTCAATCTGATTATAGTATCCCCCTTTACTATACATATATACATATATTTCCCCCTTTTTTGAAAATAATGACAAAAGGAGTATAACTTACAGTTTGTCAAAAATATTAGGATGAGCATTCTTGAGTGTTTCCAGTAATTTCTCCCATTCCTCCTTTAACTGCTCGAGGGTGAGTATCTCTAAATTTATTTGAGCATGCATATCATATATATTTTTTGTCACTAACAATTATGGGGTGGCAATGAGATTCTTTGCCAATGCCACATGTTTTTGCATCATAGCCAGATGTGGTAGTAACGTTGCCTGAAACTTGGTTACTTGTTCTCTGATTTGTTCCTCTTCTTTCTTCAAGTCTTGTCTCAACCGCTGGTATTGAAGTACCTTGTTGTAATGGATCTGTAATGCATGTTGCTTGGTTGATAGACTCTGTGCACTATCCTTAAGATCTTGATCTATTTGCTTTAGCATTTCACTAATCTCAGTAGTGAAGCGATCTAGCATGCATAATTGTTGTAGAAGTGTAATGACTTCAGATAGAATAGTTTCTAAACCACTTACAAATTCAGATAGAGTTACCTTATGTACTACTACTGCCTGGTTTGTTTTCTCGGTAACTTTATATTGGATCTTCTTTTCTACTCTTTCTTCCAATTTTTGCTCGCCATCAATGTCAGGATTGTCAATCGCCTCGGTGAGCAGTTCAAGTTGGTTGAGTATGGGGGCTCATTCATCAATAGTTATATCTGGTACAACTTGCATAAAATCTCTTTTTATTTTTCTAGCACTTGTGCACTCTTTGCTTCTCATCTTAGCTTGTCCTGTGTTACTTTTTTGGTGCAAAGTTCACCATATTTCTTCAATCTTTTTGGATCAAGTGTCCTTGGATCCCAGTCAGGAATCTCTATGATTTCATGTAAAGTGACTGCGTCCTTGGTTCCTTTCTTCTTCTTCTTTTTCTTGCCTGGAACACTCGATGAAGGAGATATAGTTAATGTTAACTGAGCCTTTTGCTCAGTCTCTGGCTTTGCTTTCTTGGTACTCGGTGTGATAAATTGGTGTGGTGCCTTGGTAGCTGACCTTGTGTCTATAGTAGATGTATCTACTATATTGTTAGGAGTCTTTATGTTACCTTCACCTTTCTCTTCTACAACATTAGTGGTATTTTTAGGTTCATCACCTTGTGTTGTTCCACCACTGTGCTCGGTCTCTTTACCGTGATCTTCACCCTTCTCATTTATATATGTTAAATGTTCAGGTGACTTCTGTTGTGCTTCAGTCTCAATTTCAATTGCTTTGACCAAAATAGGTAATTGGCCATGTACATCTACTCGAGTGACTTATGATGTGTCTTTCTCATCTATAGTCTTGGTTTCTCTGATTGACTCATCTTCCTTGGCCTTATCATCCGGATCACCTTCAGTTACATCAAGTATTGTGATCTCCGAGTGACCTAAATTATTCAAGATTTTAGGAATACCGTCCAATAAATCATTTATTATTGCAACATCAATTGTTATGGGTTATGTACTCGGTCCATTAGATGCAACATCATTTACGTCCTCGGTATCCTGGATGTCCTCGAGTGGATTCAACAGTTTGTTCCAAATTTTGGTGCTCTCAATATCCACTTATTTCATATTTCCTTGCAAAATATTAAGTGTTCTTGCCTTCCTTGGAAATTTCTTGGCTTACTTTCTCATTATATCATGTATTTCCTCAACTGTGCACTCAACTTTAATAAGTGTGAAAGATGCTTCTCTCGTCTGTTTCTTGGTTTGGAATGCATATGACCATCTTGATGATACTTTATTATATAATTCAAATGGAATAGAAGTAGCAACTCAATTGGAAATTGTTTGAAGTTGATCATCATACCTATGATTGCTTCCTCGAGTTTATCCTTGTGCTCGGTAGTCAGATCAAAATATGCTTGTATCTTTGGATGTCCCAACTGTCTGATTGTCTTGATTGCCTATGCAATCTCATCAATAGTCTGTGATGTCTTGTTCTGTACAACCTTGAATTGATTTGGATTTGTCATCAGAGTCATCCTTGTCATCTTTGTTTCGTACATATCTCCTCTTTTGTCTCGGTGTAGTAGTACCCTTCTACTTCCTTGTTTGGTATGTAAACTTCAGTGAGGGTCTTGTTATTTTTGCTACACCTTTCTTCAAAGGTGGTGAATCCTTAGTCACAGATTGTGAGATGATATTTGATGGATATTCAATCTTTATGTTTTTACTCCTTTTGGCCTTAGGTTCCTTAACTAGTTCATCATCTGACTCGGTGGTGTCTGTATCATGTTTTGGTTCTGCTTCTTGATCGACTAAGGTTTGCACCTCAATTTCATCTTCAGATTTATCCAATTCTTCATCTGTTATTGCAAGTTCTCTCTTCAAATTTTTGACAATTTTGGTCTTTTTCCAACCCATCTGTTGAACTTGTAAAGTAATTTGTATTCGGATCTTTGCTTATTCATAGGTTCCAAATCTCATGGCAGATTTTTCAACAAGCTCATTTAACAGTTTCTCAATAGCCTCTGAAGCAACATCTATATCTAATTCATAGTCTATCAGAGGTAGCCATGATGTCCTCAGATTTGCTGCTTTGATTAAAGTTGTATATGTGTCTACTACAACACATATATCATCTTTGTATTATTAAACTAATTGTATAGGAATTCTGGATCTCTTTTCCATCCTAGCTTTGAAATTTGTAAAATATTCATCCATAATCGGTTCAAAGTTCTTCCCTAGACTTGTAATCATCTCATCGATTTGTACTGTAACTGGTCTGTCTGATTTCCACTTTACTTTACTGATTGGGGGAAAGAAATTCTGAAAGCAGAAGAATATGCAAAGTAGTAATGAACTGAACTTACATGTATTTGTCTTTGTTGATCTAATCGTTCTCATATTTTCTTCTAGTTGCTTCTGCAATAGCTCAAAAAGATCAAGTTGTAGACCTTTCTTAACAATTTTGTAAACTATGTCAACAGTTTCACATGGTACACTGTTCGTTCTGCTGGATTGGAATATCTTATACCCAATGGCATAAGCATCGAACCTCAGTTCTATATGCACCCTAAAATGGTCGCCTAGACTATGTGCCCCCATTTATCAATTTATCAAATTCCTGAATCAATGATTTGCAACATTTTCAATTCAAATCAATTTCCTTGATCAAATCGTGATTAATTCAATTATTTCAATATTTCATAAGGTTCAATCATTTCATCAATTATCTTATTTAATTAAAAGAAAACAATCCCTTTTTATTAAATAAAATAACATTATTTAATTAAAATTCCTCTTTTAATTAAATAATCTTATCTTATTTAATTAAAATCTCTCTTAATTAAATAATTTTATCTTATTTAATTAAAATATCTCTTTTTAATTAAATAAAATAATCTTATTTAATTAAAAGGAAAATCCCTCTTTTAATTAAATAAAATCCCCACTTAAATCCCTCTTTGTGTTGAAAAATGAAATAAAAATAAATAAAGTTCCTTTTTCTATACATCTTCCTAAGTGGTGGGTTTTTTGCCTCTTAATCATAGCCTTTGATTTTGTCTCTTAATCTCTACAGTCAATTTGTTTTTATAAGGAAACCTCTCCTTCTCATTTGAGAATGAAGATTTTAGGCTATTGTTATGGTGCAGGTTTGGAGAGCAATTTTGTAGGAGATTTTGAGCACTTAAGCTTGGATATTGCAACTTCTCTCTTCTTGTCTTCTTCTTTCATGCCCCATGGCAGTCCATTTAGATTAATTTTGCACTTGCATGTTAGATTAGATTCATGTTTCTTTTCATAGATTAATCTTGCATTTGTATTTCCTTTCATAAAATAATTATGTATTGTTATCATATAGATTAATTTCCTTTCTTGCGTTGTTATCATATAGAATAGCTTTCATTTGCATGCATACTTGGTGATCATGGAGACTAGCATTCTTGCTTTTCCTCTTTGAATCTCTCATTTTATGGTGTACTTGCATGGGCACAAACTACGTCAACCTGAGGGCCTCCATTACAAACCCTTGCACTCCATGAATAGAGAGGTATGAGTCGCCATTCGAGATCTCATTCTTGAGCAATCTTGGATACAATGATTCATAGAAGTGTGACACATTTTTAGCACACAAGTTCAGGATCATTGATGCGATTAATCTTCAAACCTCTACCATCCCACTCAGCTAATGCTAGCTTTTCTAACTCGGTTCTCGGTGGGTACCTCAGGGCTTTGGTTTTGTTAGATATAGGATATCTTGTTACTGTGTGAATTACATTTGTGGTTATCTTCTTGGGCTCATCAAGCCAAAGCTTTCCATCATGTAATTTGCTAAGCACAATGTGGATCCATTTATTGCGAAATACCTTTGGGAAATTTAGGGCATTGGCCAACCCTTTAACCTCTAAGTGTTTATGATCTTCCTTCAAATTCCCATCAATGCATAATGATTGATATGTGGCTATAAGCTCAAAGTCTCCAATTTCACCTATTTTGTAGTGTATGTATGCATGTACGTCTTGCACTAGAAAAACCCTAGACAGGATAGACAAAAATGCACCTTTATCATCTAGTTGTGCTGCAACCTGTGGATGGATCTTGTAGTTTGGTTCCGTGCAGGTAGAATTCTTCACCAAAACAACCTTCTTATCCTTGTCTAGTTTTGCTTTCATTGTTCGAGATGAAGATGCCATGATCTCTGTTTTAGGGCTTCCGTAAAATATGCTCAGATAACTTGGCGAGGGTAGAATGCGTAGTGACTAACCTTTGTGTGCTTCAAAATGTGCTAAAATCTTTGAAGAATGATTGAAAGTGCTCTGTTGCAACTTATCTCTCTTTACTCTGCTCTGCTCTATGATTGTGTTGTGAACAAATGAGTTCACGTCAACCAAATATATAGCAAATAACTTAGGGTGGTGCAATAAATTCTCTTCACCAACCACTCGATGAACAAACATTATTTTCAGTTAACACTGACAATATTTCAGCTCGATGAGTATACCATATACTAGGTTACCATAGTAACTCAGTTGTATTCTTCACATTTTCACCGACTGACAGTTCTAAATTGATACATATTAACCAACTCAACTAGATCATAGTAATCAAAATATAATACTTTAGTGCATATTTATTCATGTTGATTTGGCATTTGTGCAATGAATACATGAATTGATGTAAGATATAGCATTGCAAAACATAGTTCCATACCTGTTTGTATTGCTTAGTTGGAGATGGTGGAGCCACCTAATCCATTAGATGAGGTGTCACCGATTGTTGTGCTTGGTCCTGCATTATCATTTGATTCTTTCCTCCACATTTTATTTCTAATCCTTATAATTTCCTCAATTGTATTTCCATTCCCATGAGTGTTTATTCGGTCTGCACAATCTCTGCTTAAGTGACCAACTCTGTGACAGTGAGAACATGTCGTTCTAGAGTTTGACTAATTCCTAGACTTGGTTCGCCATTGTCTCATACAATTTGCTGCTATATGTCCATATTTACCATATGTTTTACAACTACTCCAAGTGTTATAATCCCGTGCATAAGCATTGCCTTGTCTTCTCGGTTGATTTACCGTTTCTTGTCCTTTAGGATTCCAGATTTGCTTCGTGTTTCTTCTACATGCCTGAGTTGTATGACCATGCATGTTGCAATTTTGACAATATTTATCCATGTATGGTTTCTTCTATTGTTTGTTAAACTTGGATTTACATTCATGTGTTTGATGTCCATGCTTATTATAGTTATAGGAAATACCATTGAATTTAGGAGGGTTTCTAGGAATACCTTTTGCTTTGCTTCTACAAACATTTGATGAGTGGTATGGTTTTCCATAGTGATGACAAGAGGGCTTCTTAGGCTTCGACATTGAGTATACATTATTTTATTCAGATTGATTTGATGATTCTCCTTGCTCAGTATACCTTAATCGGGTATTATTGTTCAGTATTCTTTGATGGTTCAAGAAATCATCCATTCTTTTAGTGCTTTCTTCAGATCTCTTAATCACTTGATTATGTTGTTGTAAAATATTCACTTCATTTCTCAGTTTTTCATTTTCTTCTTTCAGTACACCAATATCATCTATTCTTCTTGCAAGTTCAGTATTCATTCAGTTAGCCTCATGATTCATAGCAACCACTTGATTGGTTATCTCAAAGTAATGTTCAGTAAGTCTTGATATCTCAATTTCTTTCTCTTGTAACTTTTCAGTCATCTGTCTTCTGTCATCAACAACCATGTTTCTATCTTGCTCAGCTTTCTTTGCATCATTCAAGACTTCAACCATTCTAACCATTTGTGTGTCTTGACCGATCTGCAGTGCATTCACTTGTTCAGTAAGTTGTTGATTTCTTTCAGATAGCTTTGATATGATTCCTTTAGATGCATCAAATATGCTACCAGATTAAGATCCAGATGTATCAAATGGGTCATGAATCTCTTCTTCATGATAATCAATCTCACAACAGCGAAGTGCCATGTCCTTTCTCTTAATCAACATGTCTTTGAGTTTCTCTTTGGCTTCCTTGAATTGTTCAACATAGATCTGCAGCTGTTGTATGAACCCTAAAATGGTCGCCTAGACTATGGGCCCCCATTCTTCAAATTTATCAAATGACAGAATCAATTTATCAAATTCCTGAATCAATGTTTTGCAATATTTTCAATTCAAATCAATTTCCTTGATCAAATCGTAATTAATTCAATTATTTCAATATTTCCTAAGGTTTGATCATTTCATCAATAATCTTATTTAATTAAAAGAAAATATCCCTTTTAACTAAATGAAATAATATTATTTAATTAAAATAAATCTTTTAATTAAATGATCTTATCTTATTTAATTAAAATCTCTCTTTTAATTAAATAATATTATCTTACTTAATTAAAATATCTATTTAATTAAATAAATTAATCTTATTTAATTGAAAGAAAATCCTTCTTTAATTAAATAAATAAAATCCCCACTTAAAGCTCTCTTTTTGATGAAAAATCAAATAAAAAATAAATAAAACTCATTTTTCTTCACACATATTCCTAAGTGGTGGGCTTTTTCCTCTTACTTGCCTTTTTAGGGATTTATCCCACATTGCTCTTGAGGATGCATTCCTCTCCACACTTTCCTTTATAAAGAGCCTTCTCCTTCTCATTTTAAGGATCAAATCAGAGATATAGAATTTTAATGCTATTGTTATGCTGCAGGTTTGGAGAGCAATTTTGGAGGAGAATTTGAGCACTTGAGCTTGGCTATTGAAACTTCTCTCTTCTTATCTTCTTCTTTCATGCCCCATGGCAATCCATTTAGATTAATTTTGCACTTGCATATTAGATTAGATTCATGTTTCCTTTCATAGATTAATCTTGCATTTGTATTTCCTTTCATAAAATAATCATGCATTGTTATCATATAGATTAATTTCCTTTCTTGCATTGTTATCATATAGAATAGCTTTCATTTGCATGGATACTTGATGATCATGGAGACTAGCATTCTTGCTTTTCCTCTTTGAATCTCTCATTTTATGGTGTACTTGCATGGGCACAAACTAGGTCAATCTGAGAGCCTCTATTACAAACCCTTGCACTCCATAAATAGAGAGCTATGAGTCACCATTCGAGACCTCATTCTTGAGCAATCTTGAATATAATGACTCATAGAAGTGTGACACATTTTTAGCACACATTTTTGCGTCCAACTTGGGGAAAAACATCTATTTCTATCATCACATTCAAAAATTCCTTCTATCTTCTGTCTATTATTCTCTCAGTGTCTTTAAAGCTCTCATTTTGAGTCAAATTTGACCCCACCATCGCGTCCGGATCGTCGTTTTGGGTGAAATGACTATAAACTTGCCCATATTTGACGAAAGTCAAATCTGTGGCAAATATTTTTGCCCAAACAAGCTTGCACAAAAATTGAGGCATATTTTGGATCATCTCTACACACAACCCGATGCAGATTTTCGTAAAAAAAATCTGAAAAAAAATCAAAAATCAAAAATCAAAATTTTTTTACTATGTTAAATTTGACGGCCATATGACCGTCAAAATTTGGGCCTTCTGTGACGGCCCCCAACCCGTCAATTTTAATGCCGTAGTCTACTGACGTCAGCAGGGTTTGAAAAAGTCTTTGCCTTCACCATTAGAGTTTTTGAAATTGCAGTCTAACTTCAAACGATCATATCTTGCTCATTTTAGGTCCAAATTGAGTGCAATTTTTTTTTATTTTGGGTAGAATTGTCTGAAAATTTCTAGGTTGTTCTTAGTTTCTAGATTTGAGTCATAGATTTATCAAAAATTGTAGGTTTTCATCACTGTACCTATCTAATCTTCTATTTTGCAGCTTTTGAAGCCTCGTACGGTCTCATACAATAACATTTTTTAGTGCAATTTTTTTTTAAGTGCATGATTTTTCATCTACTTTTTGAATATGCAATCATATTTTTGATTTTCTAATTTTTCTAACACTGACCAATCTTTGGCTTTATTGTTCTTAATGCTTATCTTTGATTACAGCCTAACAATGGTTTATAGGACATTGAAAAAGAAGAATTAAACAAAGACTACTAACTAATCGTCTTGCAGGTTGCCTTGATCGATAGCACGCTAAACATTGTGCTTGCATTTTGTGTTGTTTTATTAAAATAGGAACCCACATGCAAGACTTCTAAAATGAACTTCTATTTGGTATTTTTAGGAATGACAATAATGTCAGGAAACTATGCTCTCGCCCTTTTGGGATGATCAGAAATCCAGAAATATTATTGTCATTTTCTTATGTGTTTGAAGTGTCTTTTAGATTGCAATCCTAAGATTTATATGAACGTATCCTCTCCCCTTGCCTTCGTGGATCTTGGGTGTAAGAGAAACTTATATAATTATTTTAGCATGGCTACCTCCTGAGTGCTTTAATAGAACCAGTGAGAGTGGATTGCCCAACCGGTAACAGGTTAAAGCGAAGCCCTTCCGAACCGGTATATAAAAAATGCCATTGTGATTAATCTCACAGTGGACATGTGTGAATTTGTTGTGGAAACCAAAATCTCCTCTAGTACCCTAGTGGTGCGTTAAAGTCCCTGCATTGTTAAGGTGAAAACCTTGATTTGAAAGGATTGGGAGAGCCCCCTTAATTGGGAAAATGACTTGATCACAACCACCTGAACGGATGCCTTGACTACAAACTTTGTTTTAGTGACCAAAAACCCTCTATCTCTTGGTGTGGAAGGTTAGAGACCGACTAAGACGTCCCACATTTTTACGACTCTTAGTAGAGACAATAGTCCTTTGGGATTTGAAGTTTGGTGTGCCTGAGAAGTGAGTGCACATGTAAGGAGGAGCCCGTGCCTCCAAGCTTCTAAGTTGTCCGCTATGAGTAAGCATGGCTGAACTTCTGTTCAAGTGGGAATTCAATAGATATTGTCCTGGCTTACCTAGGTTGTGATTGTTGGATTAGGCTGAAAGCTAATCTCCCAAAAACACATGCATGCAAACCTGTCACAAGGAAGAAGCAAAGACAGAAGATAGAAGAAGCTATGGAGGCCAAAAATCCAGAGACATCATATCCATGTTCAAAGAATGAATTTCTATTATGAACAAAATGATTACAATACAATCTCCTTACAAAATACAAAGAGGTGAATCCTTATAAAAGGAAATACGAAACCCTAAAAGGGAAAACCTAAGGTGAGCTTAAGCAACTAGAGTGAATAGGTGAGTTAGTAATTAGTTTGAAATGATTTAATTAATAACTCAAAGGTCTGTTACTCTAACACCCCCCCTTAAGATAAGCTTAGGGAGAAGCAAAACCTAGGAAACTATTGCAGAAAGCAGGAAAGATGGGTCCCGACAACAAGGCCTGATGAGGCACCCAAGTACAATAAATCTCTGTGAAACGGGAAAATAAAGAAAATCCAATGGGAAAAACTTTACCCCAAAAAGAGATGAACTAGATGAAGGAAACAAAGCCTCCAATCTAGGAAAAAAGTTTCAGAGAAAGGAACAAGAAAGAGCAAGAAGCATCTCTGAAGCATGAGGCTGCAAACACTATCAGAAGTAACTATTGGAACCCCCACTGAAGTGCATGACCAGGTAGAGAAGACAAAGTCTAAAGAGCTGATCAATCGAACCAAGGAAGCAATAGAACCAACAGGTGAACCCCCCCCCATAATGTTAAATAGGGAGAGCAGTGGCAGGAACACTAAAATGCAATGCCAGAAACATCTGCAGAAAGCAGAATCAGGAATACCAACAGTGCAACAAAAGTACAAGCACAGGATAAAGGGCGGTGTCACCGACACACAACATGAGCTAATTTCATGGAAGGTATGCTCACTTGACAAAGGTGGATGAGCACAAAATGACAAAACATCATAACCCCCCATGGCACTTTATAACTGAGTGTGAGTACAAAAAACACACAAGGTGCTCAAAATCCTAGAAATGTAGAAGTAGGCACTTTATCTTAGTGCGTTTACAGAAATGAAAATGCTACAGAAGAGAAGCATACAAGCTCAGAAGTCAGAAAGAAGAGTGAGCCAGAAGATCAGAAGAAGAGATCCTAGGACCTCTAGAACCCAAGTAATCCGCCAGAGTGAAAAAAAGAAAATCTCAGAGGAGAGAGAACCTAGAGAAAAATCTAGAAAAAAGATCCCTGCAACTGAAAAGCTCACTGAACCAGCTTTTCGACGATATCTGGTTTGCCAAAAACAGAGTCTGGATGAGCAAGATATGGCTCCCAGAAGGCAAAACCAAACATCAGAATTTGATAAAAAAAAATACTATCAAAAAAGAAGAGCCAAAAAACCTAAACACCATGGTTAGAAAGAGCTCGGAAAGAGCTTTCCAACGATATAACGAAGTCCAAAAAAGGCCTCTATATGCTCCAGATATAGCGAAAAAGGTGAGAAGGGCTCAAAAATGCTCCAAAAGCCAAGTTTTAAGCCCCTGGGGCTAAAAAAAATTGGGCCCCTGGGCGCATGGTGCGCGCAGGGGCTGAAACTGGAGCCCTCAATCGCCATGTGACCGACCACAGCACAAAGAAGAGCCCTCAGGGCTTAAAAACCCACCGGGCGGCGCAAGTGGTGGCAGAACCGGCCGCAAGTGGCGGGACCGAGGTGGGGAGCAGCAGGGGCCGCGAAGGGCAGCGGCGCGCGGGCGGAGGAGGGTGGGCGGCAGCGGGGGCCAGGAGGAGCAGAGGCCTGCGGAGCCACTTTCGGAGGAGCCCGCAACGGGTGGCGCGGTGGCGCCTTTTTAAACACACTGCGCGTGCTTTAAAAAAGTGAAAAAACCTTAGAAAAATAGGTTATTTTTTATATTTTTATTTTTCTTGGTTTTCGTGTCGTACAACACTGGAAACCAATTTTTTTTGCCTCCAAAGCCCAGATGTCCAAAATGGACAAGTTTTATATGTATTCTAGGGTTTTTGGGTGCTCTGAGCTCAATGGAGATGTATGTTTGAGCTCAAAGTGACCAGAAATAAAACCCAAAATAAAAAATACATAAAAAAATCTGAAATCCTTGAAAACCTTCTATTTTTAGCACGTTTCAATGAAACATGAACAACTAGTAGCAAGCAAGCTCTGATACCATGTTGGATTAGGCTGAAAGCTAATCTCCCAAGAACACCTGCATGCAAACCTGTCATAAGGAAGAAGCAAAGACAGAAGACATAAGAAGCTATGGAGGCCAAAAAGCTAGAGACATCATATCCATGTTCAAAGAATGAATTTCTATTATGAACAAAATGATTACAATACAATCTCCTTACAAAATACAAAGAGGTGAATCTTTGTAAAAGGAAACACGAAACCCTAAAAGGGAAAACCTAAGGTGAGCTTAAGCAACTAGAGTGAATAGGTGAGTTAGTAATTAGATCGAAATGATTTAATTAATAACTCAAAGGTCTATTACTCTAACAG
>MU224664.1:1731565-1753478 GCA_018584345.1 Thuja plicata
TCCTTTCATAGATTAATCTTGCATTTGTATTTCCTTTCATAGAATAATCATGCATTGTTGTCATATAGATTAATTTCCTTTCTTGCATTGTTATCATATAGAATAGATTTCATTTGCATGCATACTTTATGATCATGGAGACTAGCATTCTTGCTTTTCGTCTTTGAATCTCTCATTTTATGGTGTACTTGCATGGGCACAAACTAGGTCAATTTGAGGGCCTCCATTACAAACCCTTGCACTCTATGAATAGAGAGCTATGAGTCGCCATTCGAGACCTCATTCTTGAGCAATCTTGAATATAATGACTCATAGAAGTGTGACACATTTTTAACACACAACTGCAACTTCTAATTTCAATAGTTTTGTCAAGTGTATACCTTTCCATTGTAAGAGCTTTTCTCTTCAGTTATTAAACCTTCAAAAAAAGAGAAGTAGCTCTGATACCAATTGTTGGGATAATGGAGAGGTGTGTACTGAGAGGGGAGGTGTGAAACAGTACCCTTAAAAACTTTTAACCAATTCTTTGTAACCACTATTCTATATTAACTGACTGAGTCGATTGCATACACCAAACATATAGTATCACTGCTAAAATGTAAATGCATGTAAAGTAAACAATACACATACAAAAAATGAAGTACTCATGACACTAGTATTTTGGTATCGCAGAAAACCCCTGTTAGAAGGTAAAAACTGCGGTGGGGAGGAGACCCACAAAACTTCACTGCTGCATAAATAAAGTTAGCTTGTTAAAACTTTACAAAGAATGATCACTTCTGATGATCTTACCCTATTAGAAGTAATAATGAGATCAATTAGATCTACCTCGTGTGAGGATTTTACAACACAATCTATGTGTGCACTTGGTTAAGAGATTTAAAATAAGACGATTAAGTCTACTTTGTTAAGAGATTTAGGGTCTATTACAATTGTCTGAGAGTAACAAAAATTTGATCTGAAACATATACAATCTCAATATTGTTGATATAGATCCTTTATGTCCATACAAAAATATATCACCTCAATGTGAATGATAATACCTTCTTCTCTGTTATGCTCGGTAGCCTTGCCTTAGTTGCGTAAACTGATTTCTGCAATGTAGTCTCTGTCCTTAAAATCCTTGTTTGATCTCTAATATTTGTAGTATGGCGGCTACTTGATCATTTCTTGATCAATATCCATTACAAAATTTGACATCTATACATTTATATATCAAACGATATGACCTAATTAGGGCTTAACAATTACATCCTTACCCTAAGATCAATGGTGCACAAAATTTACCTTAATCATCTACACGTAGGAGACATAAGCAATTAAATTTGTAAATCCGTAATTAATGTCCTCCTCGATCGTGTAAACCGTTATCTAGGTCGGCTAAAAAGTTGTTACATAGAATGATGTGCCATAAAAAACTTTTGGGTGGTCTCTATTCCACTCGGTTATTGTTGTCTCTCGGTGCTCGGTGTTGTCTATGTATCTCAGTTATACTGGTGTTCGGTTACGCTGTGTAGCTCGGTGATGTTCACTGCTTGGTATAGTCTATCTACTCGGTAATCACTGTGCTCGGTTAACTCTAAGCGTGATCAGTGCTCTTAGTTAACTTTATACTTCGGTGATTAGACCGACTGTCTTATTGTGACTCTGTTGCCGACTGTTCATTATGTCTGCTTGATAACTAATGATAACTTCAATGTGCAATTGGAGTAACAGAAACCATTACACACTTTTGATTGTCAAATATTGGTAGGTTTTCATTTTCTCTTTTCATTTGGTGCTCTAGCATTACAAATCTTGATTCTTTGGTCCTCAATTTGTCTTTGAATGGTATCAGATATCTTGATGCCCTAGTGCTCTATTAGTCATTCCAAGCCATTTGCAAGAATTCAAAAGTTTTCATCCTCTTTCCATGATATATTGGGTATTCCTTTTCCTCAATCTGTGACCATCTTCACCATTATTTTGACACCTTTAGTCATCACTCCTTGAATTTCTTTCGGTATCAAGTACCCATGATCCCTACTCCTTACTCTTATGTGGAAAGTGATATCTCATTGTCTCTCGAACAAAACTTGGTACACTAAGTTCCCAATACACCTACGATTTGTGATTACAAATTCATACAACATCTTGGATATTTCATTGATTCGCGATCCTCTCGCTTAGCACAATAACACAATGTATAATAAAATGCCCCATGGTTTGTGTTGTCAATCAATATAAACAATTGAAGTTTGATTTAACAATAAGATTTGCCAAATATGATGTTAGTTATTATGTATTACATTCAAAATACAATATGGTCACTTCAAAAATTCACAATTTATTTTTGCACTTTTTTTCATGTAAGTTTTTTTTAATAACAATATTAAGCCATTAAATACAATTACTTTTGTAGTTCATTTTTTACTAGTTCTTTTGTGCCTAATTTTTATGACTCTAAATTTGTGAGAACATTCACATCAATTATAAGAGCCACATGAATCTTTATACCATTAAAAAATACTACCAATACACATTTATCAAGGAATCACTTGACCATCAAGTTTTTAACAAATATTTATTCTAAGGAACATATTGAACTTCAACTATTATACTAGGGATCTAATCATCAAACTTAAAAATCAACTAATCAATCTACATAGTCTCTTTACTTAGAAATCACTTGATTAATATATAACACATATTTATTTAAGGAAAGTGATATCTCATTGTCTCTCGAACAAAACTTGGTACACTAAGTTCCCAATACACCTACGATTTGTGATTGCAAATTCATACAACATCTTGGATATTTCATTGAGTAGCGATCCTCTCGCTTACCACAATAACATAATATATAATAAAATGCCCCATGGTTTGTGATATCAATCAATATAAACAATTGAAGTTTGATTTAACAATAAGATTTTCCAAATATGATGTTAGTTATTATTTATTACATTCAATATACAATATGGTCACTTCAAAAATTCACAATTTATTTTTGCACTTTTTTTCATGTAAGTTTTTTTTTTAATAATAATATTAAGCCATTAAATACAATTACTTTTGTAGTTCATTTTTTACTAGTTCTTCTGTGCCTAATTTTTACGACTCTAAATTTGTGAGAACATTCACATCAATTATAAGAGCCACATGACTCTTTATACCATTCAAAAATACTACCAGTACACATTTATAAAGGAATCACTTGACCATCAAGTTTATAACAAATATTTATTCTAAGGAACATATTCAACTTCAACTATTGTACTGAGGATCTAATCATCAAACTTAAAAATCAACTAATCAATCTACATAGTCTCTTTACTTAGAAATCACTTGATTAATATTCAACACATATTTATTTTAAGGAACAAAAACAACTTTAACTATGATAGTCATAGTTGTGCTTAGTAGGAATAAAACACTGGAGTAGAACTCAATCTAACTTTAGAGTACAACCTAAGTTGGCCTAGTGATGGAGAACTTGTACTCTTGAAAAGACAGGTCACATGTTCAAATCCCACCGGGGGGTAGGGTATGTACGCCTTGTTTGTAGCATAATTAGGTGCCTCTCGCAAGGAGTATGAGGTATTCCCATATTGTTCTCACCATATGTAGACCAAAAAACACATGGCTGGTATTGTGGACTATAAAAATGATCTTTCCTTTCCTTTTTATTGATATAATAAAATAATCATACATTCCTCTTAGTGACATTGATCCACCTTGTATTAAATTCCATCTTGAAACAACCCGCTTTAAAATCGTCAAAGAACATATCTAGAAATGAGGTTAGAAATTGCTTAAGGCTTCGGTACCCTATTGTTGAAGGGGTTTATCGAAGAGTTTTGTGTTGTTCCTTGATCACATTGACTTTTGGCTCGTAAGCATTTGTATCATTGTACTAGTAGTTGTTTACTTGCAATATTTAACTACACATAATATAGTGAACGACTATTAGTGTATGATGCAATTATTTATTGGATCCTTTGTTTGCAATGTTTAATTACACATAATATAGTGAACGATTATTAGTGTACGATGCAATTATTTATTAGATCGTTTGTTTAGTAATTATTGATTAAAATATAAAAGTTTTTAGAGAATCAAATGCACATGGAATGCATAACTATTGGAAGCTAGGTGCTTATAGAATGCACAACTATTGGAAAAGAGGTGCGTATAGAATGCACAACTATTAGAACACACACAATATACGACTATTGAAAGACACAAAATTCACATTAGGAGATCAGATATGGAAAAATCTATGGAATTAGTTTAGGGTTGTGATCCGTGATCCCTTAGACTGTTGGTCTCATGATCGTCATTAAAACTCTTCATTCATTCATTCTTCCCCTATAATACAAAAGAATATAACATCATTTTTCCTTTTTATTTTTTAAATGGCTGTTGGTGCATATTCACGAATCATAAATAAATAATAATAATGACAAGGTAATCTTCATATTTTCAACCGAAAAAAAAGAAAGCCAAATGGAATTATGAATCTTCTGTACGGTTACATTGCTCAATGAATAAAAACAATCAATTTCATCCTTAGAAGAGCAGGGTAGAGTGTTTTTTCAATTGACAGGGGAAAAAGCGAGGAGAGTTTTGGGAGATGGCGATCAGATTCATCTTGTTGGTGAATAAGCAGGGCCAAACTAGACTTGCACAATACTACGAATACCTCACACTGGACGAGAGGCGAGCTTTAGAGGGGGAAATTGTCAGAAAATGTCTTGCTCGCTCTGAAAATCAGGTTATGCATACATTTCTCATACCTAGTTAAACTTTTTTGTATTCCACAATTTGGGTACTTTTTTAACGCCTTAAATTTCATATGGCCCTATATAATCCGTGAGAGGGATCTTGTTCTGTAAATCTTAAGGTAACATAATTAAAGAGAGTATAATGGGATCTAGATTCTATTTTCTGCAAATAAAATTCGCTTCAATGGATGAGGCAGTAGTTTATGCAATTGGAGTTTGTCTTCTCATAGAGAGAGGTATATTCCCCGATCTCTGTAGGACTGTGTGGTTGATTTATCATGTTCTCAGATTGTTTAATTGCTTTGCATTTATCGTCCGACTCTCAGATTCGTTGCTTCAACATCTAATAATGAAATCTCATTCACAGTGTCGAATCAGTGAGAATGTGCATAATCTATGGTATTAAATTCACAGTTCGATATGCACTTTTGGCATGGTAAATCTGGGCGGATATTATGTGCACTTTTAATGCTTGTAAGATTAGCTTCGATCACATTCTTATGATTCGTAAACATAGGTCAGGATGAGATACATTCCACCGTTGCTATATCACAATCTTGCCACATGCCTTGTAGAGTTATGGTTCACCATACGATGATGATGCAAATTTGAGTCTGGGTGATCCTTATACTGGCATCCTCCTTTACAATTAGACCATAGACTCTTGGACTGGCTCCGTGACATTGATAACATGCAGATTCATCTGTTTCTATGCCTAATAATGATGATCTTCAAAAACCCAAAAGCAAAATCTTTTGATATTTATGTTTTACCCAATTAATACCAAGTGATGTAACTGATCATTGCAGAGTATGTATAAATGTAACATTTAGCTTGATTCAAATAAAAAAATTTAGTGCAGGTATAGTGAAGCACGACTTCATCCAGTTTTGCCTGGGACTTGATTTACTAATAGCCCGCCCCTTTGGATATACTACTGAAGTGTTGAATTTAAAAATTGTTATTCCCAAAACTGTCATTGACGTAAAAAATGCAAGCCTAATATCAGACCTATAGTTGCTTATAAGAAAATGAAATTTAACTCTAATGCTCCCTTGGTTGTCTAACAGAAATTTGTCATATTCATTTACAAACTAGACTAAGTTTGTGATTTCGCAGAATGTAGCTTATTTAAATACAAGAATAACGTGGTATCAATACAATACCCTATATAGATCATTTTTTCTACATTACGTATTATGGCATCTCATATCCATCATAGGCAAGTTGAGGGTGAACTCTCCAATGTACTGAAGCCACTACATACCCAACTCTATGTCTAACTCACCCAAGTTGACTACATAGAAGTCTGCCTGTAACTCGTAGTCATCAAATGAAAGAGGGAGATTATATATATGTCTAGTGTAAGCAAGGGTATAACCATCTGCCCCTCTGAGACAGAATCCAGCAACGTCCTCTGGCTGAAGTCTACACCTACTGGCAAATCCCTCATCAATGAAATTATGTGTAGCCCCAGTATCAAGCATGGCGACACATCACTGTCCTTCCACTAATCCCCTGATCCTGAACACAGATGCACGTGGTACAGTGGTAGATAATGCCAACGGGGATAGTTTGGCATCAGGTCTGAATTCTAGAGAGACTTTCCAAGCCTCATAATCCTCAGAAACAACTGGCTGGACTGAAATTTCAGATTCATCATCATCATAATAAACCAACATGGAATGGTTAGCTTTGCCCTTCGGTCTCAATGGACAAGTATGGTCACGATCATAGGGTTCTTTGCACCAATAACATAGTTTTTTCTATTTTAAGTCCACACGAGTTGCATCGTCATATTTCACTATTGATTTTTTCTTTTGATCTACAACTGGTGGATGATCCTCCTCAGAAGGCAAAGTGGTAGATTTAGGCTGAAATTGCCTTTTAGGAGCTGCAAGCTCCATACTCCTTGCCTTTTTAATGACCCATGCAAGAAAGGCAGATTAAAAGCCATAAGCCAACCTCTCAAAGGCTCGTGAAGACCATCGACAGATAACATAACCAATCGTCTATCTGTCACATCAGGTACCATCACAACAAGCCTATGAAACTCATTAATGTAAGAATCCAAACTGCCCACCTGTCTAATCTGAGCAAGATCTCTGAAGTATACCTCTGGATCCTTTTTGTTTAAGCGCTCAATCAACTTGCCTGAGAATTACTGATAGGAAGTAATGAGGTTATTCTGCAAGGTAACGAGCCCGTGATGCCACCAATCGTGAGCTGCACCATCCAGATGTAATGCTGCAAACTTAATTGCATCCACTTCTGTCATAGACCAGAGAGTCAAGAAGGTATCTACTTTACTAATCCAAGCTCTAGCTGTGACCTTCCCACTGCCATCAAACATAGGAAGTGCGAGTTTGCTAGTGGCATGTTTAAGATCATTGTTTTGGTTCCTTGGCATTCTTTCTTGCCTTGGCCTGCTATGCTCTCTCCTTTGAGTCATGAATCTGTCAAAAGGCAAGTGTTCCTTCACTCTTGGTGGCAATGCATCCCACTCACCATGCAAAGCCAAGACGTTATCTGTAAATGCTACCCCTTCTTCTTCTACACTCTCTCTCATTCATTCCTCAAGAATGTAGGACATGTAGGCCTATCATAGGTGCCTATAAGAACTCTTCTTGCTCTCGGCGTCCCAACTGATTTGCCATGTTCATCCTGAACTTGATTACGCCCTCTAGATACAAACATTTGTTGTATAGGTGTGGTAAGCTGTTGCAACACATTAGTTACCTGTTGTTGTCCTGCAGCCAACCCCCTGAAAATGTCCATTGCCTCTCTTCATTATTCCTTGCATTTTTGGGTGGACTACCACCTCTCTTGTCACCCATTTCTACCAATGGTGTTTCCTGTGATTGATTAACCTGTTGTTTCCTTCTTCCCAGTGTTACAGGACTCTGCGAGTTCGACTAGGACTGCGAGTCTCGAGCCGAGTCTAGGCTCCAGAGTTTTTTTGACTTTGGACTCGGACTCGACTTAATTACTTTCACTTGTTTTTTTGGGTTTGTTCATTACAACCTTCGCCTTCGTCACAGACAGATCTTGGGCACTGACACAACTCCTATCAAGTTAGAGGAGGTTGATCCACAGGCAGAGTGGAACACTAAGATTGATGATCTTGTCTTCAGTGATGAAGACTTGGAATGGGTTGATCAGATGGATCGAGAGGCAAAGCCAGTAGCGATGGCACAGGAGGAGGATAGAGCGCGAGGAGACCCAGTGGACCCTGTGGCTGAGCTTGAGGTTGAGAGTGAGGGATCTGACTCTGAGGATTATGAAGATGAGGACGATGAGGATGCCACTGAGGTTGAGCCTTAGACACAGGGAGAGAAGATGGCTGCACAATCTTCCATGACCTATCTTAGGTGTACTGGTAGGAAGACAGTGGCATAGGCTACTATGAGCCTTAGTTTTCTAGGCTCTAGCTTTTATTTTGATATATGTTTTGAACTTTTGATTCCATGGATTTCATATTCCATGAATATTTTGAGGTTGAGCCTTAGTCTTCTAGACTCTAGCTTTTATTTTGATATATGTTTTGAACTTTTGATTCCATGGATTTCATATTCCATGAATATTGTAGACATTTGACAGTGACACTATTTATATTTCTAATGTGTTATTTAGTTTAGCTTATTTCCTTTAGAAATTCGCATTTATACTTATGTGATCTATGTAAACTTGTGTATGTGTGCAAAGTAGCTTCTATTTATCTCGATTATTGTGTATTTGATGTTAATTGACTGAATGATGCATGAAAAAAGCTTTAAATCCTTAAAAATCTTTGAATTTCTTGGGATTTTTGATTTGCCAAGTCCGGATGTTGAGTCCAAGTCCGAGCCTGAACCTAGCTTGCCAAGTCCGAGGCGAGTTTGAGTCTTGTAACTATGGTTCTTCCCTTGCGTGTATAGTACCTATTTGGATCAAACCGTTGTGGCTGTATATGAAACCTCAACCCTGCAGGATGGCATGAAACCACTCTGATACCACTGCGATGAACCCTGTTGGTTCAACCTCTATCCAACCTATATCTATTTGAGTTTTTGCAGAGTTTGTACTTTTTATGGTTTTTGAGAATATATGCTTTTTTGAGTTTTTGAAAATAATTGGCAATACATAAAATGAAATCTAAATACTAACAATTTGCAATAGAGATTACTTTATTTTATTGATAGGTAATAACATGCATAGCAATTACAACTATTAATGACTGAATTGAATTTGCAGCTAAATGGTGAAGCCTGGATTGAATCGCTCCACTATGGTATTGACTTTAGATCCTTTCAGAATTAACTCCACAGATCAGTTATTGAAGGTGTCCAATATTGCATAAAAAGTGCCACCAATCCTAGGCGATCTGGTCAAGGAACCTAACGCCAATGCTGTAGTGACTCACGTGAGCCTTAGGATGTGAAATGACAACCTTGTATCCATTGAAATCAGACAAGACAATGTTGCAAATCACAGCTACAGGTCCACCATGGCTAAAAGCTGCAATCACTACTTTATTCAATGCTCAAACCCTCTAGAAACTCTCTGTTTTCTTTACCAATTAACACAACTTGGATCTCTGTCTGAAGCCCACATGCAAGCAATAATTCAACTGGTCTTTCACAGACTCTAAACTGCACATACACCGAAGAATTATTGTCCTCCAATGCTGTAAATAACAGAAACCCTAGATTTCATGACTCAATTGCCAAGAACTTTCATTATTAAAAGCAAATAGTCAAAAGCATAATGAAGTCGATTTTCACTTTGGCTTTTTATAATTCCTTCAAGAGGTTCAATCTATGAGATTTCACTTGCAAGTCACTTTAATGACTTAAAATACATTTGCTTTTGTTGCATAGTTGACTTTATAATATATAATTATTTCCTCCTTGGTTTTAGCGCCCACTTTAATAACATATTTAATGCACATTAATGATGTCTTTGGCTCATTTACTTTATGAACTTTAACATAACCTTTATATTTAATTATTAATAAAGTACGCTTTATTAATAATTAAATAACATGAACTTGTGCCATTAAATTTAACTCATTGAGTCAACTAGGAATCAGGAGGACCACTGCATACACCATGACTAGGCTCCCTGCCAAAGATAGTAACTGAGCATATATGACTTACTATAAATAGTAAGTCTCCCAAATTAAGCCAAACAAAGAGCAATTCTGAACGCTTCTGTACTCCGGAAGGGAAATAGCCTTCTGTTTTGCCAACTGGGACCCTCTAACCATCATACTTAGCCTACAAGGGCCAATGATAGGTTAAACTAAACATAAACCACGGTGAGCTAAAATGGGGACATTACAACTTTTGACTGTAATTATTGCCTTGGGGATTGTTGAAGTAAAGCACCATAGTTGATGTGTCAAAGCTAACAATGGCTCCCCTACATTTTCTCAGGCAGGAAATCTAATTGAATTATAAAGGGATGTAACTCTCAGCCACCTCTTTTCAATTAACCTATAAATTGTTCCACTTTGCTGAAGAAAATTACACTTAGGTAGAGTTTCAACTAGTTACATTCTTGCTACTAAGTATTTTTGGATCCCTTGAAAATTAAGGCTTTGTAAGAATATAAAAGCTTGTATATCCTTGACGAGGATGGAGGATAGCTGCTGTGCAGTACATTCTATCGACATGTCTAGAGCATAATCCAGAGATTTTGCCTGGTTGTAGCTGGAAAGTGCTCATCTTGCCTGGTGTCATTCTATTGATCAGGCTTTGTTCCGAAGGAGCCATGGGATGGCAAGAGTTTTTAATTCCTTAGTTTGTTTGTACTGAATGTAGAGGTCCACCACAACAACAAAACTGTTTGCCATGGTTTAGAGCAACGGTTTTCTTCTAAGATTGATTGGGTTGAGGGGCTATTTGATGTTCGTATTTTCCTGGGTGATATCTGGCTTGAGGGCATCTTTTTGTGATGAGACTGTGTATTGTTTGGCAAAGAGATTTTTTTAAGGAAACTTGTGCACCATATAAGTAAGAGGATAAGTGTCGAAGAAGAGCCAAATAGATTGGTGGCTTCTTTGATGTAATATATAATGTAAATCTGTGGCTTCTATTGTTTCTTAGATCTCCTTTGAATGTCTCATTTTTGTAAATGCATTTATAGACTTGAAAATTAGGTTTCAGTTGTTAGTGTAAATTGTACATTGTTATGGGCAGTTAAATGTGGTTATTGGAACTGCATTTCCAGTTATCATAACTGCATCTCCTTTGTATAAAATATCATTAGATATTCGATAGAATTATCGAAGCATTCACCTCTGTTTTTATCATATGGTATCAGAGCTATAAATGGTGATGGCTTAGGCTTGTTTAAAGAAGAGTTGATCGATGTTGAGCAAGCCCAAGAATACATCTTGCCTTAAAGAATCAAGTGTGGCCCTTGGGTTGTTAGAGCAGATGTGTGTGGTTGTGATTGCCAATATCTACGGTGTCAAAGTTTGCAAGAGAAGAATGTAATACAATGAGCATGGAATGAGGAGAAATAACCTGCACTTAGTGTGTACTCCCTCAACATAACACTGTTGCCATAGATTGGGATTAGAGCTTTGCATAAATTTCACCCTCCTCTTCTCCGACCAGATTGTGCAATAGATGACAATGCTTTGGCGATTTCTACAGGTCTAGAGTGTAGACTCGGTGCTGCAACATGGTTATCTTTATTGAAGATCAGAAGGCTTTGGATTTTTTTTAATACTTTTTTATAGTTCTATTTGGAGAATTAAAGAAGGAAAGGAGAAGCATCACAAGTCCATTGATAATTATGTCAGATCAAAAGGTAAAGAGAATGAGGTAAGAGCAATGTTCGTAAAGTTTATAGATTGTGCAATCTAATTTGAACATTGTTATGTTCTTTCTTATATACATTAAAGTAGAGTTAATGGTGCAAGGTGAAAAGGTGCATTTTTTGTTTTTTTTGGTGATTTATTATTATTTGTAATACAGTTTGGAGACATAAAGATGTGGTTTTATTTTTTAAAGCATAAAAGTTTTGTTTTTCATTTTCAAACTTTTAGTTAGTGGAGAAATAAGGTTTGTTTTCCAATCAAGGGAGGTTTATAAGGATATACAATCATCTTTCATGATGGGTGATAAGGATTTTTTTGAAATAAAGAGAGTAATTAGAGAATCGATTTACAAGACAAGCAAGGGGACTCCAAAGTGCATTCACTAAAACTATAGCTTATGTGATTGGAGAGTTGTTCCTATTTAAATGTTTTATGAAGATACAAGGTTTAAAATATTTATACCTAGGATTGAACTCCAAATCTTTGTCGTTAGGACTAGATTTAACATCACTGAGGTTGCATACGATGACCTTGCAAAAGAACTTGTTCAAAAGTGTCCTATGAATGTTTTTGATTGAGCTCTTGGAGGTTGTAGTACTTCCTTTGGTGTTAATTTGAAAGGTTAAAGTGTAACAGGGTCACTTTGGAGGCTGGTGACATTGGAGGATGGAGGAATTTCCATCATCTCAAGCTAGCTTCTCACTTTGAGCTAGTACTTTGTATGAGAAAAGTTTATGGCTTTTCTTTCATGCTTTCTTTTTGCTTTCTTGGTTGATGCTGATAGATTTGAAAAATATATGTGTTTTGAAGGTTATGTTTGAAGACAGGTTTGGGGTTTGGTGAAGAACTCAAGTATGGATGGTTGCTCAAAGAGTTCACGAGACTATGATTGAGAATCATCACCCTTACCAGGGTCAAGAGACAATTTGGAGGATTTTTGTCCAAAATAATTTGGTGTATGTGATTCGAGAGTTTGGGACTAAGAGCTCAAGGATTCAACTTGGAGCTACACCTTTATGAGGGTTGCAAGGTAACTTGGGGGAGTTCCACTTGATTTAGAATTTGGTTTTCCAGGAGTATCTTCTCAAATATATTTATGTATTTTATGTAATCAACAATTTTTGTTGTGTAAGCCTAAAGGGGGGGTGTCTAGGGCAAGGTAAATGTGATGATTTTAGGAACAATGTATTAAGGGGGGGAGGGTGTTAGCGTAAATTATACATTGTTATGGGCAGTGAAATGTGGTTATTGGAACTGTGTTTCAGTTATCATAACTGCGTTTCCTCTGTATAGAACATCATTAGATATTCAATAGAATTATCAAAGTATTCAACTCTGTTTTTATCATCAGTGTGCATGTTGTGCACTAGAGTAACCTAAGTGTTCACTGAGTACTTGACTAGTCTTTTCATCTGAATCTAGAATGATAGATATTTGTCTAGGTTGTCGATTCGGGTCCGGGTTCGAAGAATCGGTTTGCCGGTATGGCAAAATTTTGAAATGGGGCTTGGGTTCGTTAGTACAAAAATGCGTAAAATTTATATATACCTATATTTATGCAGCCTATAAGCATGAATTAAGATTAGAATGTCGCATAATATCATATAAACAACAAAAACACCAGAAACTTGTAATCATAACATCATGATCATACCATCATAGCATCTTATACATCAAGTTCAACATCAAAATATTAAAATGTCAAATGATAAATCATAATATCAAGTTCAAGTATCATTGTTTCAAGTTTCAACTAATGGATTAATAATTTCATCATCATCATCATCATCATCATCATCATCATCTTCTTCTTCTTCTTCCTTGGCATTAGTTGATTCACAAATAGTGCTAAGGCCAATGGGATCAGCTACAACAATAACATTATCGCTGTCAAATTCTTCCAATTCAGCAATTGCAAGCTGAGAAGTGGAAGCATCCAAGTCCGCAAGCTCTGCATTTAAATCGCACATCTTTGTCTCCCCTTCTTTGTATTCTTTATGCTTAGTGCGGGAGGAGACGCAAGTTGGAATGCACATATACTAAGTTCTCCGCTCTTTTTGATTGCAACCTATTGCGCTTTACTGAGTGGATGAAAGAATATGTGCTCCAATTTCTTTTTGATGCAGATGGACTAGCAACCTATGAAGACAAGACAAAGTAAATAATTAAAATAAAATTATTAATCTTATAAAATAAAAATTACTAGCAACTCATGAAGACAAAGTAAAATATTTTTTTTTTAAATAAAACTTCTGATATAATTTTGATTTGCAAGGGGCTGCAGCGATTAGAATTGTTGGCCATGGAGGTACCACCACTTATGAGCATCCTTCCTAAACCGATGACAAAGGGCATCATTACTTAGACCTCTTGCATTCACAAACTCTATGAACTCATTTGTAATCAAATCTCGCATATCATCACTAGGAAGGAGTCTAAGGAATGCTGCCTTGTACCCATCAGACACTTCTAAATCTCTATGTGGTGCTAGCCTTCTTGGTATATCTAGATATTGTTTGCTATAATATTTTGGTGTCAATGCAATGACAAGCAAATGTAGAGGACTGGTCATCTTGTTCCATCGTTCTACAACAATTGCTTGCAATTGTTTGAAGGTCTCCTCGGGATCTTGCTCTTTCTCATTTATGATTTGCTTCATCTTCTCAAGCATTGCGTCTATGCCATCATACACCTCTCCAAGGCAAGGCCTATCCATGTCAGTGTAGCGAAGCGCGCTCATAACGGGCTCGGTGAACTCAAGGAGATATTCCACACGTTTCCACCATGAGTCATCCAATATTCTTTACATAATTTTTGTTGCCCTCTCAGTGTTGCTTTGCCTCCATATAGATCAATTATTGGTGATCACCATATTGCAAAGTGCCACTTTCACTTTCACAAGTCATCTCAAGACGATTATGTTTGATGCAAAACGCATCTTAGCAACCTGTAACAAAAATTAGAGAAAAAGAATACAACGATTAGAGACAAACTTTAAAAGAGAATACACATTACTTAAAATCAAATAATGAAAATAAAAAAATGTAAAATACTAATTTATTTTTTTAAATTAAATTACCACTTCAAGTTCAAGTTCACTTACCTTCAATAACTCCAAATGTGAGAATATTTTGAAAATTCCTCGAGTCATGTGGTTTGTGACGAACATCTGGATGTCCCCAGCCTCTGTATACACCTCTTTGATCCACCCAATTTTGTTCCCAATCTTTTGTAGCATAAGACTGAGTAAGTGGACCGCACAAGGTGTCCAAAGGATATGTTGATATTGCTCTTCAACCAACAAACCAGAAACTCTACAATTCTTTGCATTGTCCGTTATGACTTGGACAACGTTTCTAAGTCCCATTTGTTCAATGGTAGAGATGAGAATATGAGCAATAAATGGCCCATCTTTTACTTGCCCCTCACAATCCACGGATTTCAAAAGCATTGCCCCTTTAGGGGACACTGCTATGACATTGATCAAGAGACAGTTTCTCGCATCTTTCCACCCATCTGAAACAATCGATACCCCTGTCTCAATCCATGAATCCCTTACGAGCTTCAATGCATCCTCAACCCTCTTGACTTCTGTATCCAACAAGCTGGTACGTACTTTCTCATAACTAGGGCCCTTATACCCTCTTGGAGCTTCATTGACACTTTTCAACATCTTCCAAAATGAGGAGCGAACAACACTAAAAGCAACCCATTTGCATAGAAGCATCTTGCTACATTAATGCCGACAATGTCTTGACTCTCATTTTGAAATGAAGTTTTCAATTGTCCCTTTCTTTTGCGTGCAATGGGTGCTTGAGTTTTAGTTTTAGGCTCACCTGCGGTAGTATAAAAGGAGTGGTCTTCTATCACAATATTTGTAGCGGGGGGCTGCATTCCCTTCGATTTTTTTTAGTGCCAGTGGTTGTATTTTGTCTACGTGCTTCTCTCTTTTGTTGCTTCATGCTCCACAATATATTTTAATATTGTTTCATTTGGTATCGGTGCATTTTTTTCCAGGGTATCTCATGACTCTTCCAGGGAATCCACACAAATGACTATTCCTTTCTACATCACAACCTTGACATTTCCAATGAAATGCACCACCTCCTAGAAGGGGTCTTATAATATCAACATACTTCTACAAAGCAGAATCAGAATTTGGATCTATTCTTTGTTGTTCATTATTGCCTACAAAAGAAGAGGTGGATGACATTGTAGTTCCTATGGCAAGAAATTTTAGACATATTCAAAATAAAAACAAGAGAATAGAAAAAAAAAAGGTAGATCTTATGGACAATGAAAGAGAAATGAAGAAAATAAAAAACTTAAACAAAAACAAAATCAAATGAAAAAAAACTTACCTCCTCCACTCATTGGAAGCTTGCAAAGGTGTAGGAATGAGGCACAAACACTTGATGAAGATACACAAATGAATCTTCCAACTCCTTGCACAACCAAACTTTTGCTCAACCACCTATTTGCTCCACCTCAAGAGAAAATAACCTATTTGCACACCACAAATAAAAGTTAGAAGCCAATACAAGTCTTTAGAATCCACTTTTTAGGGTTGTGGATGTGAAAAATCTATTAAATTTGCCAAAAAAAAAGGGCTGGGCATTGAAATCCACCGCGGGCCCACCTTGGTTAGACTGTGGTCCGCCCAAGTTTGCTCGGGTCCGAACTATATGGCTGGCCTGGTTTGAACCAGCCCCCTTTGGGCCAAACCCTGTCCGGACCCACAAGCGGATCGGATCAGAACCACGGACCGGTTTGAACTTGGTCTGGTCCGAAGGGCTACGGGGCCGAACCAGGTATCTTAGATGTTTATCATATTTCTCCCCGATTACTTTTCTATAATGTGTAGGAAATTATAGAATAAAATAGAATACATATCAGATTTGGCCTTGCTAGATATTGTTAATGTTTATGGTAGCTTTGAGAAAGCTCCTTCATACCTGAGTTCACTTGCTATGCGGAATTGGGTCTATCATATATTGATTCTCTGTTTTGCATCATCGGGAGCTGCATCTCATCTACACTAGAGACTCTTTAGTGTGGATGTTTCCAACTATTATTATTTATTCCAGACTATATGTATTCTTCTGATGTAATGTAACGTCTCTCGTGAATTATCTCTGCTCAGCCTTATAGTATCGTGTGATTGCATTACCGAGCTGAATATGTTCTTCTGGTTGACGTTGGATGATTATGAACTCATTAAAGAGTCTTATCGTTGACGGTGGGTGATTACGAACTGCCAACGGTTCAAGGAAGTGTATTATCATAAACTCATTAAAGGGTCTATCATGCATGAAACAGCTGCCTCTTGACCTTCCACGATGAGTCTCTTCAGTGACGGTGGAATTTCTATGGATCGAGCCTATGGAAAAGAAATGGGTCTTACAGCATATTATCATCATATATTCTTTCTTATATCTGGCGTTTATGGCTTCATGTAGCTCATGTTATTGGCATCGAGCTGTTTCTGCTACTCACTTCATTATCATGAGTTGTCTGGGAAACGAGTATGGTCCGTGTTGGCATCGTGAGACGTCTTCGGTTACGATTGTTGAGAGTTCATCTGGCTGGCAACGATTCTCTCATTCATTCTCTCCTACTGTCTATTTTGTAACTGCTGGGTCTACGATGACATGGCATCGTATGTTGGACCAAGTGTCATTGATGACAAAATATAGTAAACTATACGATTGCACTTGTTCAGTTTTTCAATAGATATCTTATCTTTCACAAGTCTTTGTGCTGTTGTGTAACAGGAAACAGAAGCAGTTGTTCATGTGATTCCAGAATTCCTATTGTGTGTTATAAGCAAACTTTCTGATCATTGTTTCAAGTCTTCATATTTGAAAGTGTTAAGTCCAGAAGAACTTTATCATATCTATAATAGGGTGTAAATATATGATGCTTTGGTTGTCGGATTCTATTCATGGCGTTGATTCTGACGTGTTCTTGTCACATGTCAAATCTTAACTACAAGAGACGACAGTACTTGATAGACCAGTTGTTTTCTTCATACACGGTATTTGGAAAGAAAAGGATCGACATTTTTCTCTTGAGGGCATTAGTTGAAAGCATTCAAACATGTTCATAATCTCTTTGTGCCGTGAGGAATATTTATCAGCGTGTTGGATTTAAAGCAACAGTAGAAACTATCGGATTTTATAGAAGATGGTGGTCTTTGTCTATGACAAGTGGTGAGATAAAATAATAAAAGAATTTGTCAAAAGAAAATCTTCTCCAATACATGCTTGGATGTTTAGTTATCGGGCTTTCACCTGTCAGCATATATACTTCGTGTAAGAAGCTTAAAGACAAATATGATGTTGCCAATAAGAATATTTAACAGTCAAACTTAGAAGAGACGACAAGTGGTCATTATCAATCTTCAGCAGATTGTCTTCTAAACAACCCGCATATGAAGGAAGACTTACAGTTGTCGGGTTATTTTGACAGTTGGAAGATTAGTTTTATTTCAGACCACGCGAACTTAATTTTCTCCTAGTTCATTTGACGGCAAAGAAAAGTTCAAAGCCAGGCGGTGTCAGAGTTTGTCAGGTGCATCAGATGAATTAGAAAATGTTTAATTAAGAATTTCGCTGACTTTGTCTTGTCTGCGTTCTGGAAACTAGTCGGCATTAATATGGAAATCTTCTTCTCCAACGATGATTGGCTATACAACAGAAAAGTGGTTCGGTTCGGTTCCACCTGTCATTAAGTATTGGTTCCAACATAAACTAATTTATTACATTATTATACCTACATTTTGGCATGATTCAAACAAGCAGTTGAGGTGGTAGTTTGATATCGGTTGGTAACCTCTTCAGACAAACCGAACATAACTTCTTAATTTTTCTATAAGTATGTTTGTGGTCAGACTTCAATAAGTGTTAAATGTGAATAGAAAGATATATATTTGAACAAGTCTGAAAGCAGTGCATAAAGCGACAAAAGACATGATAAATTGACGTTGAACAGTGACAGATATTTTTTTAAGAAAGAAATGCTGTGAATTTGCTGTAAGATATCGTGAATGGTCTTAGACAAAATACTGAGATGTAAATAAAATTCTGGATGCAAATAAATTGCTGGCAAGTAACCTTTCAGGTATTATAATATCATTTGTGTGTTTTCTGAGTTAAAGAAGATTCTGTCTGTTGATTAAAAATAGCAAAGGTGATCAGACATACAGCCAGATTTAATTATTTCAGATCTGAGATATCGAACTATATGTTCTG
Organism: Thuja plicata; assembly: GCA_018584345.1. NCBI lineage: Eukaryota > Viridiplantae > Streptophyta > Pinopsida > Cupressales > Cupressaceae > Thuja > Thuja plicata. Next base: position 1,750,396 of record MU224664.1, read on the forward strand.
TTTGGTAACATCAGTTGGCAGGCATACAGAACAGGTTTCTTTCTCATTGGTTCATTTTCAGCTTTGCCTAATTTTACGAATATGATATAGTAAGGTTTCTAGTGAAAATTCAGATTGAAGATATTTTGCAGAGATCAGAGTTGTTATGTTATATCAGAATTTCAATTTGATCATTTTGTAAAAAGGCAAACCAGTTTTGAATGTTCTGAGTTAATTCTCAGTTTGAATATTTATGTATGGAAAAGTTGATGCTTTGAGTAGTCTAAGTTGGAGCTTAGATTGTTGGGAAAATAATTAAGGGGATTTGGAGACTCCTTAGGGTTGGAGCCCTTAAAGTTGTAATTGGTTTCAGATTTGTGAGGCTGGATTAGGACAGTAGATCCTAGCAGCATTACTCACCGTGGTTTTTCCCTGTTGGGTTTCCATGTCAAATCCTGGTGTATTGTTTCTTGGTCTTATGGTGCTGTTCTTATATCTTTCATTTGATGCTCTTGTTATACAATACAATCTAAGGTAACTATATAAAGTTTGGAATTGGTCATATTCGGGTTCGAAGACAGATTCGGGTTCGAGAATCCGGTTCTTGGATTCGTGAATTTTTTTTCCCATTATGATTCGTATGGGTTCGTGTGTATATATGCATTATATATACAAAAAAACAAGAGAAATATACATAATTCTAAAAGTAAATTATTTCATAGTATGAATCTATGATGCTTGATCATTGATCAATGCCAAACCTCAAAGATAAACATTAAAAATTTTAGTATACTTGATCATTGATCTATGTTCACGATTCTAAAGAAAATCAGCACATTGAATTACTGAATTACAAAATGAAAATTCAAAATATAGTTCATTAAAGTTTGAAACATGATTCAATGTTCATCAATCATGAAAGACTAAAGTTTACATTTCAACAATCATCAAATGGATTATCAAAAAAATCCGGATCAATGGGGTCTTCAGCAGCTGCAAGTGGCTGATCAACATCATCATTGGAACCCAAACCGGTTCTAGTAGCACCAGAGGGTATTGTCTCATCATCATCATCATCATCATCCACATTAGCCAAACTGGCTCTAGCAAGATCCCGAATGGTCATATCCAAGTCAGCAGTCTCGGGTGCTGCATCCCAAAGATCTCTGGTCCCTTCTTGTATTTTGGATCCTTCCATGCCAGGAGGCGCAAGTTATTGTGAATATACACCAAGTCTTCTGCTTTTTTTGCAGCCAACTGGTTACGCTTGACTGAGTGGATAAAGGAGTAAGTACTCTAATTCCGCTCAGCAATAGAAGATCTCGCAACCTAGAGAGAAAACCAACAAAATTAAAAAAAATACAAGATAAGTTCAAGAGTGTTAAGTGTTAAATTCTACAATGCAAGTGGCCAAAAAAAAAAAAAAAGACTAAAAAACTTACTTGTGATAGAATCTTTATTGCAAGAGGTTGGAGGTACATATAATCTTGCCCATGAAGGTACCACCATTTAATAGCATCTATTTTGCTTTGGTCATTGACAGTAGTAGGTTTGAGATCGTTTCCTGAGATAAACGATCGAAATTCATTCCTAACATTTACCCCAACTTCTAGATTGCGGAAGAGTTTACTTAATGCCCTCCTATACCCATTTGCAACCTCAGCATCTCTAAATGGTAGCAGTCTACCTGGAATGCGAAGTATGGGTGCACTATAGTACTTGGAGGATAGAGCATATGCTAGGAGGTGCAAAGGTGTGGTCATCTTGTTCCAACGATGATGAACAATTGCTTCCACCTTTTTGTAGAAGGTGTCCTCAGGATCATTCTCTCTATTTTGTATGACCTGGGATATCAAATGATGTTCATGTAAGTTATAATTATGGCAATTTAGAATCTAGATATCTCTCAATAAACAAAGATAGAGGAATGTATTATAACTTACCAATTTTATCTCCTCCAACATAATGTCCATGGAATCATAGACATCCCCGAGGCATGGTTCATTAGTGTCAGCAAAGCGAAGCATTGACATGATTTGCTCGATGAATTCCAAAACATATTCCACACGACCCCACCAATCATCATACAATATCATTGCCTTCACTTTTTAGGCCCTTGTTGTATTGGATTGATTCCAAATGCCCCATTGGTTGCTAATGATCATCTGTGCCAATGCCTCCTTTACCTTCACAAGTCGTCTCAAGATGATTGTGTGAGAGGCAAATCGAGTTTCAGCCACCTAAGAACATGTTAATAGTAAGTTAGTAACACATTTAAAATATGTAAACAACACAAAATATTTTATTCAATAATGCAAAACTAAATAAATTAAATTTTAAAATTTACCTTCAATAATTCCAATCTCGAATAAGTTCTGAAAATTGCTTGTGACATATGGTGATTTGTCACAAACATTTGAATCTCCTCACCCTCATATATCTGTTTCACCCATTCTGTTTGGGTGCCAATTGCTTTCATCACTAAATTGAGAGAATGGACAGCGCACGGTGTCCAAAAGATGTGATCATATCTAGCCTCTACCAAAGCACCTACAGCGTTACAAACTTTTGCATTGTCTGTAATTACTTGGACAACATTGTCATGGCCCACAGACTATGGAATTAATGAGAATCTTGGCAATGAACTCCTCATCTTTTACTTCCCCTTCATAGTCAACCGCTCTCATAAACATTGACCCCTTGGGGCATAGAACAATTACATTGATTAATGGACGGTTTTTGCAATCTTTCCTTCCATCGAAAAAAATAGACACGCCCGTTTGAACCCAAGAATCTCTTATTGGTTTTAGTTGGGCCTCTACATTTTTTCTCTCACTATGTAATAAGGTGGTGCACACCTTTTCATATCCGGGGCCTTGGTAACTAAAAGGTGCATTATTTATTGCTTGCACCATCTCCCTCCAATAAAGTGATTCACTAAGTTGAGTGGAACAACATTCGCAAAGAGGCAACATCCAATTTTTTGATCAACAATATCTCTTAACTCATTTTGAAATGCCCTATCTAATGGGCCTCTCTTGCGGGTGGTGATTTGTGGTTGTTCTACATCTTCATCATCCCTAGAAGGCATAGGCAAGAAGGGA
>MU224664.1:1762555-1791120 GCA_018584345.1 Thuja plicata
TTTAGCTTGCATGTTTTGCATCAATAAGTTTGTTTGTCAATCACTAAGGGTTTGAAATAAAAATCAGAATTCATTTGCAGCAGTATATATACTTCAGATTTTGTATTTTCTGAGTCATGTATGGCAAATGTTTGACAAAATGCCAATGTCCTATATGATGCAAATTTGATGTGTTTGGCCTATCATATGTTATATATATTTGGTCTACAATTCGTTTATGGCATTTTTCAGATTGTATGCAACTTGTTTGACAATATTCCTTGAGTAGAAAAATCATCTTTCTCCATCATTTAGCAAGGGATACTACAGTGGTATCAGAGCTTGCCTGCAAAGTGTTTGACAAATTGTCAAACATTCAAAATTAAATCACAGTTCAGCGTTTGTCAAAGTTAGAGCCACAAGGGGTTCTTACATTGGTATCAGAGCTTGCCTGCAAAGTGTTTGACAAATTGTCAAACATCCAGAATTAAACCACAGTTCAGCGTTTGTCAAATTTAGAGCCACAAGGGGTTCCTACATAATGTTGAGAATTCTTCTCCTCAAAAGGAGTCTAGTGATAACTATGAAGGGTTCTTGTTTATTTCTGCACTTTCAAGTAATATTCCTACAAATAGTGGAGCTTCTCGTCCTATTACTGGTTATCGTGAACACCTCTTCGACTTGAAAGAAAAAGATTCTCATCTTCAAGTCGTTATTGGTGATGATGCTTGTTACTCAGTAAAGGGTGCTGGTTCTACATCCTTTCAGTTGGATTCAGGTGTACCTCTTCATCTAAGTGATGTTCTCTTTGTTCCTGGTATTAAAAGAAATCTGATTTCAATTTCAGCATTAGAGGACAAAGAGTATCATGTTGCTTTCGCTGATGGAAAAGTCCTTGTTTGGAAGAAGAATTCAAATTTTCAATCAGCTCGTGTCATCGGTGTTCGTCATGATAGTCTCTATAAGTTTTCAGCTCATCCTATTCTTGCTTTAGCTCACGATTCTTCAAATTCAAGTGAGTTGTGACATAAGCATTTGGGTCACTTGAATTTCAAGACTTTGTCTTCAATGGAGAAGGTTGTTGATGGTATTCCCAAGCTGAATCGAAATCATGAAGGTGTATGCAAGGGATGTGCTCTAGGTAAGAATATTAAAAGTACTTTTCATAGTAGTGAAAGTAGAGCTAAGGAAGTACTAGAGTTAATTTATTCTGATTTATGTGGTCCCATGTCTGTTGCTTCTCTTAGTGGTTGTTGGTATTATGTTACATTTATTGATGATTTCTCTCGTAAGTGCTCGATATATTTTCTTACGTCAAAAGAATCTGATGAAGTGCTGTCCAAATTTAAAGAATTCAAAGCTCTTGTTGAAAACTTATCTAACAAGAAAATTAAGGTTCTAAGATCAGATAATGGAGGAGAATATGTGTCTGGTTTATTTCATAATTTTTGTATTGAGGCTGGGATTAAGAGGGAGTTTTGTGTCCCTTATAACCCTCAACAAAATGAAACAACAGAAAGAAAGAACATAACAATTGTTGAGGCAGCGAAGGCTATGATTCATGATCACAGTCTTCAAATGTTTTTATGGGTAGAAGCTTGCAGGACAACTGTGTATATTCAGAATTGCAACCCTCATCATATTCTAGATAATATTACTCCAGAAGAAGCTTTTACAGGTATCAAACTAGACATCAGTCATTTTAAGATTTTTGGTTGTCTAGTCTATTTTCATGTTCCTAAAGAGAAAAAATATAAGCTAGAACCTTCAGAGAAGAAAGGCATCTTTGTTGGATATAGCGAGTCTTCAAAAACATACAGGATTCATATTCCAGGTCAAAAGCATATTGAAATCTGCAGGGATGTTACTTTTGATGAAGATGTAGCTTGCAATAAATCTAAAAAAAGTAACTTGGAACTTGAGTCAAAAGATATTGAGCCTTCTCAAGATATAGACATGACTGCCTCAAATCCACATTCAGAGATTCAGAGGGAGCATACAAATTTAGAAGAGTTTGCTGATCCGATCGATCCAATTGACTCTTTTGATAATTCAGCAGGTCCAAGTAATGTTTCAGCTGGTAAGAAAAGACTTCTATGGGCTAGGAACACCATGGAAGAGGTTGAAAAATATGCAGCCCCTCGTGACACTTTTAGAGAGAGTCAAAGGCCTCATAAATTTGCAAATTATGTATCTCTGATGAGTCATATCATTGCTTCTGAACCATCTAATTTTGAAGAAGCTTCAAATCAACAAGTGTGGAAGGATGCTATGTTGGAAGAATACCAATCCATCATAAAAAATGATGTTTGGGATATTGTTCCTAGGCCTGAAAATAAATCTGTGGTTTCCTCTAAGTGGTTGTTTAAAATCAAGCATGCAGCAGATGGAAGTATAGAAAAACACAAGGCAAGATTTGTGGCTAGATGGTTCTCACAAAAAGAAGGTATAGATTATGATGAGACTTTTGCTCCAGTAGCTAGCTATACCTCTATTAGATCAATCATAGCTGTTGCAGCAGTTAAGGGTTGGAGTCTTCATCAAATGGATGTTAAAACAACATTCTTAAATGGCACTATAGAAGAGGAAGTTTATATAGAGCAGCCATAAGGGTTTGTTATTAATAACAAAGACTCTCATGTGTGTAAGCTGAAAAAGGCCTTGTATGGTCTTAAACAAGCACCATGTGCTTGGTATGAGAGAATTGACAATTATCTTTTGAGCCTGAGCTTCCTCAAGAATGATGCTGATCCAAATTTATACTTCAAGGTATGTGATGGAAAAGTGTTGATTCTTGTGCTCTATGTGGATGATTTATTTCTTACAGGTGATAATGATCTCATTGTCAAATGCAAGGAGTTAGTTTCTGAATTTGAAATGAAAGATCTTGGTCTTCTTCATTATTCCCTTGGGCTTGAAGTGTGGCAAAGAGAAAATGAAATTATTCTAAGCCAATGAAAATATGCAATTGATATATTGAAAAGGTTTGGCATGTTAGAGTGCAAGTCAATGGTTACTCCTATGGAAGCAAATCTGAAAAAGTTGCATGAGGAGGCAACACTTTCAAATTTAGTTGATCCTTCCTTATATAGGCAGTTAATTGGCTTATTAATGTATTTGGTGAATACAAGGCCTGATATTTGTTATGCAGTAAATACCTTGAGTCAGTTCATGTGTGAAGCAAGACAACTTCATTTTGTGGCAGCAAAACATATATTTAGATATGTTCGTGGTACAGTGGGTTTTGGTCTAAAATACTCTTCATGTAAGGAGCTGAACTTGCTAGGCTTCACTGATTCAGATTGGGTAGGTTGTGTACCTGATAGAAAGAGTACTTCAGGATGCTGTTTCAGCCTAGGTTCAGCTGTAGTTTCTTGGTACAGCAGGAAACAATCTTGTGTGGCCCTAAGTACAGCTGAAGTAGAGTATATTGCAACATGTGTGGCTGCAAGAGAAGTTGTGTGGCTTCGAAAACTGTTTGCAGGTTGGTTTGGACCCTACAGTGATATTTTGTGATAACCAAAGCTGTGTGAAGCTTTCGGTTAATTCTGTCTTTCATGATAGAACTAAACATGTGGAAATCAAGTATCACTATTTGAGAGACATGCTTCAAAGGAAAGCAGTTGAACTTAAGTATATCTCTACAGAGGAGCAGACTGCAGACATTCTTACCAAGCCACTTCCAAGGGTGAAGTTTTGTTATTTCAGAGAAAAGCTTGGTATTGTTGAGAATGTTGCTCTTGTTGAGAAAGAGTCTCAACTTCAGTAATTCTTGGTATATGCTTAATGAGTTCTTCTCTGTGAGAGAAGTTCGAGGTGCAATCCCTTAAGGAGTTCTTCTCTGCGAGAGAAGTTTGAGGTGCAATCCCTTGTTAATGAGTTCTTCTCTGTGAGAGAAGTTCAAAGTGAAATCCCTTGTTTCCACCCTCTGGGAGTAGCTATGGTGGAAGTCATATGTGTGACTCTATGACTTTTATTGTGTTATTTCTCACCCTCCAGGAGTAGCTATGGTGAACATTGTTATGATGAGATAACAATTTTGTTTTGAAAAATCTTTGATGAGATTTTGTTGACATTTCTTTGATTGTAGCTAGATGCTCTTGTCTTCAGATGACTAAGTGAAGAACTCTCTCTTGCTAAGAGGGAGTGTTAAAGTATGAGTAGCTGTGGTAGAGCTTCTTCATACCTGAGCTTCATCTACTGGCTATGTTATGAATTCATTGTATCTTCTATGCTTCAGAAGTTTTCGTGTGCAATCGAGCTGTTGCCCATCAAAGTTCTTAACTCGGTTTCTCTTCTATGTTCATATATCATTTATGATTTACCTTTCGTGCCTTGAGTGCGTCTCCTTCTTGGTCGTTGCTGACTTGTCATCTTTGGCTGCCTCCATGCCTCTTGACGTCCTTTCTTTGTTTAGCGCTTGACGTCTTTTCATCTTCATGCTCACGCGTTTGTATGGGTCTTTTTTCCAAGACTCGTGGGTTTTACTTCAGATGTGATTCATTTTTCTTTCCAGGCAGCGTGGATGAAGGTTAGAGAGAGAGCCGTGCTTTGTAGGTGATTACGGGTTCGATTATATATTATTTTCAGTGTGGATGTAATACGCTTTGGTGTATTACTTTGTATTAGCTGTGTTCTAAGATATCTACTTTGAATTGTGTTTAGTTTACATTGTGAGAGGTGTGATTGCATTTTTGTTTTTGTGTGAGGATATCGATCTGTGTGATCGTATTTTGTTATATGCACTATATTCTTACGGTGAGTCTTAAGAGACGGTGATCATTCTGTTTTATTCAAAAGGAGTTAATGCTATTCATCAGTATCTCAGAAAATTGATTGACTTTGGAAGTCATAAATATTGTATTTGATTTCAAGTATTCAATAAAGGAACTTTATTTTGTGGGGTGGGTTTTTCACTCTCAGTGAGGAGAGTTTTCCTAGGATAAGTTTCTGGTGTTCTTTGTTTTTTTATTCGTACATCTATTTCTGGCTCAAAATTTAACAAAATAAGGCTTTTGATTGACTGTTAGTGTCTTCAATCATAAGCGAGAAACTTTTGTATTTGGTTTGAGAACTCAATAAAGGAGATCTTTTTGGTGTGGCTGGGTTTTTCCCTCGAGAAGGAGGATTTTCCTAGTGTAAACCTCTATGTCTCAGGAGTTTATGTGCTTTGATTATCCTGATATTTATTTATGCTATTCTGGTTATAAAAAATTTAACAGATATTTGGATGGGATCTACGAAGTCTGTTATGGAATAGCATCATTGAGAATGACCTTGCAACATAGGGTAGGTGATCACTGTTTCAGATCTTGAAATTTTTGTACATAGGTTTTTTTATTCTTATTGTGCAGTTTTAAATGTAGATTTTCGGCAGGCACCATGAAGATCCTCGACAGAATTATACTAGAGGTAGTAAAACTGAAGCTGCAAATGTGATATAGGTACACTCCACTCTGCAAAGTGTCTCAAGGCTGACAATTTAAGTATCAATGAATGTACTTTGTTCAGCTTTATTTACTATGCTTACTGTGGGCAACTTTGAAGAGTTTCGTTGCTACATGCATATCACAAACAATTAATATCACTATGCATATGTGTTTAGTTTCTGTCTCCATGCTGGAAGCCTGGAATTCAATTCAATTTGCCAGTGCCACATTAACTTTGGGCGACCTCCAAAATGTCAGAAGCTAAAGAAATTAAAATTGATAGATATATTTAAGAAAACAGTGTTTTATCTATTGAGTTAGCTTAACATTGGCCATACAATTTCTTGACTCACTATTCATCCACCAATTTTTCTTGATATTCAAGTCAAATAGTTGCATTGCAGTGGCCAATATTGAGGGGACTGGGAGGCAGTTCCTTTGTTTGTAATCACCAACTTGTTAGTCTCAACTAGTTGATGTTGTGGGCCTGTGACATTGTAGTAAAGGGCAAGGATTCTTCTTTTAAAGTTACCCAAGGTAATTTGCTTTGCTGGAGCCAACCTAAGTTTTTGCAAGAACTTCCAGGTTAGTGTCTCATAGTGCTGTATCACTTGGTCAGTTATAGAATTTTAATCTTGAATACATCTGTTTTCTTCTCTTAGTTTTTCCTTTGGCACACACAAATGATTTACGTGTTGAAGTATTTTAGCAAATTAATATTTCTACTAAGTGCTCCTAAGTGTCATTAGCCATCAAGATCCTGCTATACAACTGATGATTAGAGCATTTGAAAGATCTTGTTTCACTGGATGTATTACTTCTGTAAATTTTATCATAGGTTTGCTAAATTATTGCGTTGGCTTGTTTCACTAACCGTATTCTAGATTTATTTTAATTAATTTATTCACATCAGCTATTGCAAATATTATGGCTTTATATAATTCTTTCTTCAGGGAGCATTTGAATAATTCAAGAATTGTAATTTTTATTTGTGAGAAAATTGTTTTAGAGGATATAATAATGACTGAGTTATTTGTTTTCAATTACAGTGTTCATTTGTGGAACATCGCAACTACAAAGTGATTTACAGGCGATATGCATCATTGTTCTTCCTGGTTGGAGTTGATGAAGATGAGGCAAGTTTTGTGTGTACATCTTGTCAAGCATGTTGATAGTTTAGGCATGAATGTCTTCCCTGTTCTGTCAATAGAAAAGTTAATAATAATATTTAATAAAACTCTTTTGAGAGTTCAAATAGTAGCTTCCACTGCAAGGATAATTTTACAAGAGAAAAAAGGAATTTTGCAATTACTAGGCTGGGTGCTTAGTCAATTTATGCTATTGGTAAGGAAACATTGCCCAAGATTTTATTTGTGGCACACCAAAATATCTAATTTAGGAATGCATCCGGCACAAGGCATGCTTGATTATGCCGCTAATTTTGGGAAATAGCTCTCCAGTAGATGATGATAAGTGAGATTCTTATAGATTTTGAATAGCTCTATGTAGAATCGGACCTAAGTTGCAATCCATATTTGAAAATGGCAATCGATAGTTATGATATCCTAGATCATTGATTTGTTGGCTTATCTGATTCTGTTTGTAGAAGATATGTTGATGGAGTTGATTACATCTCATAGAAATTTCTTTGTATTGATTACTTTCAGTTTGTCAGAATGATACTTTTTACTGTTTGAGTTTTTGAGACCCTTTAATACAAATCCATGTCAAATATGATAATATTTGTTTAAAAACATGGTACTTTTTCAAATTGGGAAATCTTTGAACTTGGTTTGCTAAATCGATAGTCAAGTCCTTACTTATAAAATGGATCAAGGAAGGTTGTAAAATCTTACTTTTATGTGTATATACTTATAGCACAGTTTAAGATAGAAACATAAGATTATGCTGATTACTGCAGTACTATTACTCGTAGATATAACAGGAGGGGACGCTTCTTAGGTGCTTAAACAAGAGTATTTGCATATTACCCATAAATTCAGGGACAGTTAGTTTAAGAGAGATTATTAGTTACGAGACAAAGTAGAATCATATTTGTTGCATAGGAAAAGTTCCGAGTATGCCAAAGAGTGGTGCTTTAAATGGCTTACTAAATTTTTCTATGTATTAGGTTTTGGCTTTAGATGATTTTATTTGAAGTTGTTTGGACTGCAATTCCCTTTAAATGCCTGCCATGCATGCTCTGGGAGATAATAAATTCATCTATTTGTTAATGTTATAGCTTAGGTCGGCCTCCTCAAATGGCTGCAACCTTCTTATAATTAAGTTAAAATAAAAATAAATTGTTTTATACTAGTCGGCCACCTAGGAGACATGTCTATTGGAGTAATATAAATAAAGATGAAACTCTTCATCTAAGGCATCAATTTATAAGGAAATTCAATTCAGACAACAGCAGATCGAATACCTTCAACAGATCATTGAATATTGCAGATCGATCTGTATTTAGAACAAATCTCTATAAACAAATTGGCATTTATTGGCATTCATTTATCTGCCTTATGATTGGCAAAATTTTATTCAGACCTCTGTTATTTAAGAAATATCATCAGAGAACATTACTGCTAGGTTTTTACCTCCAAGAGGGAGGTTTTCCCAGGGTATCACTGTGTTACTGTTGCATCTTTTGTTTATTCTGTTCTTTGCTTTCAGTCTGATCGCTAAAATTTAACATGGTATTAGAGCTTGGTTCGTATTAGTGTTATCAGATTAACAGTAACCTCTTCCCTTCAGTCTGCTCTTCAAGATGGTACTCAGGGTTGAAGATCGATTGGATGGTGCATGCATCCAATTTCACATCATGGAGATTCCGAATTATGCTTGCGTTGAATGAAGTGATCTTTCAGATTTCGTAGACAAAGAATCCTTTAAGCCCGAGGTAGAAGAAGAAAAACCTGCATGGAGGAAGAAAGACCTTCAAGCTCAGAGAATAATAGTTGACTCCGTGAAGGATCATATTGTACCTATCATCTCCAAGCTTAAGACTGCCAGGGAAATGTTCAAGACATTGGAAGAGATGTACGAAATCTATAACACCAGTCGTGCCCTAGCCCAACTTCATCATATTAATATGGCGAAAGGAGAAACTGTCATCGCTTACTTCATGAGAATTTCTGAGCTGAGAGACTAGCTCTCTTCTATTGGGCATGTTGTTGACAGCAAGGATTTAACTATTTTAGCTCTCAATGGTCTTCCAACATCTTGGGAGTCTTACATTCAAGGGATTAGTGCAAGATCGAAACTTCCCAAGTTTGATCGCCTTCGTGCTGATTGCATTCAAGAAGAATCAAGACTGGCCGCAAGAGGAGTTATCAAAAGCTTTCATGGAGAAGACAACCATGTTCTTGCTGCTCAGTCCAGCAAGAAGAAATGAGGCTATTGGAAGAAGAATAATTTCAAGAGAAACAAAGATCAAAGGTCTGATTCTGCTCTTGATCCAAAGAGGAAGAAGGATCTTTCCCGCATCAAGTGCTTCAGATGTGATAAATACTGTCACTATGCAAGGAACTATTCATCTCAGCCAAAGCAACAAGAAGCAAATCTAAATGAAATCTTAAACCAGAAGGAAGCTGAAGATTTCCTCTTCATTTCAGCCTTGTCAAGCAATGTTCCTACAGATAGTGACACTTGGCTAATCGATAGTGGGGCATCAAGTCATAGCATCGGCTATCGTGAGCATCTATCCGACTTGGTGGAGAAGGAGTCCAACCTTCAGGTGATCATTGGAGATGATGCACGCTATTTTGTAAGAGGTTTTGGTGCTACTTCCCTTAAATTAGATTCTGGAATTTCTCTACATCTCAATGATATCTTGTTCGTGCCGGGAATCAAGAGGAACCTCATCTCCATATCAGCCCTGGAGGATAAAGGTTATCAAATTGCATTTTTCGAAGAAGAGTACTTGCATGGCCAAAGAAGTCTAGCATCAAATCTACTTGTGTCATTGGGAACCAGTATGATAGCTTGTATAAACTTTCAACTCGTCGAGTTCGAGCTCTTCTTCATGAATTACCTGAATCAAGCGAGTTGTGGCATAGAAGACTTGGGCATCCCCACTTCCGAGCCCTTCCTACACTAGCGAAGATGGTCAAAGGTACGCTTAAACTTAATCATATTAATGAAGATGCATGTAAAGGTTGTGCTATGGGTAAAAATACTAAGAAGCCATTTCATCAAAGTGAAGGTAGGGCAAAGGAGAAATTAGCTCTTGTGCATTCTGATTTGTGTGGACCTATGTCTATTGCCTCTCCTAGTGGATTCTTGTATTATGTAATCTTTATTGATGACTACTCTAGGAAAACATGGATCTATTTTCCTAAAATCAAAAGAATCTGAGGAAGTCCTAGGTAGATTCAAAGAGTTTAAGGCATTGGCTGAAAACTTATCCGGGAAAAGAATTAAAGTATTAAGATCTGACAATGGAGGTGAATATACCTCGGGTAGTTTTCATGATTTTTCTATTGAGGCAGGGATCAAGAGGGTGTTCTGTGTTCCCTATAACCCACAACAAAATGGGATTGCAGAACGGAAGAACAAAACAATAGTTGAAGCAGCAAAAGCTATGATTCATGATCAAGACTTGCAGAATTTTCTATGGGCTGAAGCATCTAGAACAACTATATACTTTTAGAATAGATGTTCTCACAGTGTATGAAGGACATGACACCAGAAGAAGCATTCTCAGAAATCAAACCTAACATCAGTCATCTGAGGATCTTTGGGAGTCCAGTATATGTACATATACCCAAAGAAAAGAGAATCAAGTTGAAACCATCTGGCAAGAAAGAAATTCTTGTGGGCTACAACGAAACCTCCAAAGCATACAAAATCGATATTCCAGGTCAGAGATATATTGAGGTTAGTAGAGGTTACTTTTGAAGAAGTCATTGCATTCAAGAGATCTAAAGGTTCCAGTATGGAGATTGATAATGAAGATCAAGATAATCCTCAAAACATGGACATTGATCATGGTACTGAGATTCAGAGGGAGTCTATTGAACTTGAAGAGTTAGATGATCTTGTTGAACCTATGAATCTTACTGATGGGTCTAGAGACATTAGTGTGAGCAAGAAAAGACCTCTTTGGGAAAGAAACGCCATGCAGCAGGCAAAAAAGTTTGCTGCCCCAAGAGGTACTTTTAGAGAAAGTTGGAAACCTCAGAAGTTCTCCAACTATGTTGCATTAATGTGCAATATCATTGAGACAGAACCATCCATCGTTGTAGAAGCCATAAACCAGCAAGCATGGAAGAATGCCATGGATGAAGAATATTAGTCCATCATTAAGAACGATGTTTGGGATATTGTGCCTAGACCCAAAGGTAAGTCAGTTGTATCTTCAAAATCGCTATTTAAAATTAGGCATGCTGCTGATGGTAGCATTGAGAAATACAAGGCTAGATTCGTGGCTCGCGGTTTCTCTCAAAAGGAAGGCATAGATTATGAGGAAACGTTTGCTCCTGTTGCACGATATACTTCCATCAGGACTATCGTTGCTATTGCAGCAGCTAAAGGATGGAAACTACATCAGATGGATGCAAAAACAACTTTTGTAAATGGTGTCATTGAAGAAGAGGTTTATATTGAGCAGCCAGAAGGTTTTGTGATTCATGAGAAAGAGTCTCATGTATGGAGATTAAAGAAAGCACTATATGGTCTTAAACATGCCCTTCGTTCTTGGTATGAAAGAATTGACAAGTATTTGGTAAGCTTAGGTTTCTGTAAGAATGATGCTGATCCTAACCTTTACTTCAAAGTATTTGATGGTGAAATACTAATTCTGGTTTTATATGTGGATGATTTATTTCTAACCGGTGAAGATCATCTCATCCTTAGATGCAAGAAAGAATTGGCTTTAGAATTTGAAATGAAAGATTTAGGTCTAATGCATTTCTTCCTAGGGTTAGAAGTATGGCAAAGACCTAATGAAATTATTTTAAGTCAAGGAAAATATACTATTAATATTTTGAAGAGATTTGGAATGATAGATTGTAAACCTATGCTTACTCCTATGGAAACTAATTTGAAGAAATTGAGTGCTTCTGCAACTAATTTGGATCTTGCAGATCCTACTGAGTACAAGCAATTGATTGGATCCTTGATGTATCTAGTTAACACTAGACCTGACATTTGCTATGCAGTGAGTGCTCTCAGTGAGTTCATGTGTGAACCAAGGAAGATTCATCTAGTTGCAGCGAAGCATATCTTGAGATACTTGCGTGGAACAATTGGATATGGCTTGAGGTATTCTTCCAACACAGTTATGAATTTGGAAGGATATTTTGATTCTGATTGGGTAGGAAGTATCACGGATTGTAAAAGTACTTCTGGAGTGTGCTTCAGTTTGGGATCCACTATGATTTCCTGGTGCAGCAGGAAACAATCCTCAGTGGCATTGAGTACTATAGAGGCAAAGTATATTGCAGCATGTGTGGCTCTGCTCGAGAAGCAATGTGGCTTCGAAAACTCATTGCAGGGTTGTTTGGACAATCTTGGGAACCTACACTTATTCATAGTGATAACCAGAGCTGTGTGAAGCTCTTTGTCAATCCAGTATTTCATGACAGAACAAAACATGTGGAAATTTAGTATCACTATATTCGGGATATGGTGCAGAGGAATGCATTCAGCTGAAATACATCAGCACTGATGAACAAACAACAAATGTTCTCACCAAGCCTCTTGCTCGAGTAAAGTTTGAATACTTTCGGAAAAGGCTTGGAGTTGTGGAGAACGAGGCTCTAACTGAGAGAGAGTCTCAACATTAGTGATACATTAAGTTGTATCATCCACCCTCTGCGAGAAGGCATGGTGGAACCACCCTCTGCGAGTAGGCATGGTGGTAGTGCACTCTTCTTTGGGAGAAGTTTGAGGTGAAAGCCCTTTTTCCATCTTTTGCAAGTAGGCATGATGGATCCACCCTTTGCGAGTAGGTATGGTGGATGTCATGAAACAAATTCCATGATTGTGCTTGACCCACCCTGGAGTAGCCATGGTGGATATCGCTACATGATTTAGATATCAAGAAGGATGCCTCCCTAGCTAAGAGGGAGTGTTAATGTTATAGCTTAGGTTGGCCTCCTCAAAAGGCTGCGACCTTCTTATAATTAAGTTAAAATAAAAATAAATTGTTTTATAGTTATACTAATCGGCCAACTATGCCTAGTCGGCCAACTAGGAGACATGTCTATTGGAGTAATATAAATAAAGATGAAACTCTTCATCTAAGGCATCAATTCATAAGCAAATTCAATTCAGAGAGCAGCAGATCAAACACCTTCGGCTTCAACATATCATTTGATATTGCAGATCGATCTGTATTTAGAGTAGATCTCTATAAACAGATTGGCATTTATTGGCATTTATTTATCGGCCTTGTGATTGGCAAAGTTATATCCAGACCTCTGTTATTTAAGAAATATAATCATAGAACATTATTGCTGGGTTTTCACCTCCAAGAGGGAGGTTTTCCCAGGGTATCACTGTGTTACTGTTGCATCTTTTGTTTATTCTGTTCTTTACTTTCAGTCCGATCACTAAAATTTAACACTATTAGCAATCCATTTCAAACGTTTTTCGTTTGGCATGCTTCTCCCTCTACAAGTAAGGGTCATCTTCTTTGGAAAATATTTGGAGGATCATTGTGTTACTGCGTAACTTCTACCCAAAACAAGGGAACCTGATTCGAACAAGAAAATCAGATTCCTGTCGTTTTAGGCTATCTTGGAAAGACCTTTGCATGAGTTGCATGCTACCCACGTAGGGCACATAAGCTTGTTATAAAGTCTCACACATACAAAAACTAAAACACACAAAACTGAATCAACTAACAATTTCATTTTAATAGACTTTTTGCAATACATGTCATATAGAATTGTAGTGTCTGAGCCAAATATTATTATAAAGTTTCTCACACATACAGTAACTAAAACACACAAAACTGAATGAACTGACAATTTTCACTTTAATAGAGTTTTTGCAATTTATTGTATATAGAATTGGAATGTCCCTAGCCAAATATTACGAGAGTATTAGTTAAAACCTTCAACAAATATACTGTCTTGGATATATACATTTCGGCCTAAATATTTAATCAAAATCTTATAAATCCTAAGATTATATCAATGTATACTCAACAGTCAAAAAGTCCCGATGTTTTGCTTCAGACTTCTTTATCGGGACCTTAATGTTGTAGACTCACGTGATGAAGATGAAATGTAGCTTAAAAACATTTACTAGATTGTAAGATCAGATTTGAACACCAAATTGATACCTACAATAGAAATGAAGTTTATAAGGGCTTTCAAGGGCCAAAATGGAGATTTTTCAAATTCCCTTACAATAATGGGTCAGGAAGACAACCTACGTGCAATAACAACATGCTAAAGCAATGGAGAATATAGGTCTTCACACTGGACAACTGTGAGTGTTGACTAATAGGGTGTTGCTGCTTGTCACCACCATTAATATTCGAACTTGACCTTTGGGTGAGACTTTACCTTTAGTCAAAGGATTTCCATCCTTTGATGTGAGATTTGCAAGGGTTTTGCCCTTCAATCTCCATTGATAGCCGCTTATTGCCTGCATAGGTAGCCACTTGTATTAGTGTATACGAACCCAAGTGGCATGACTTCACAAGCCTGGCCCGACCTTGCTACGTAAGGCACAACTAGCAAGAACCAAAGATACTTATATTTGTCGCTTGTAAAACACCTCTGTCAAAGAACCACCTTCGTTTGTCGTTGGGCAGTTTTCAGATCCCTCAAAGTGATTTTAAGGTACTTATGTGGTTTTGCAACAAATGTGTGACAGTTTTGCGGTGAAGAAAAACACCATCAAATATGAAAATATTTTGTCTATTGATATTTAGTATGACATTAGTAGTTCGACCCCCCAAATTGCCCCACTTCTCCAATGAAGTTTTTAATTTTACTCTCCAACTTTAGAAGGCCATGACTTAGTCATTCAACCTCTTTTTTGGAGCAATTTTTTTGGTTTAGGGTAGACTTTAACAGACTTAGCAGTGGTGCAGACAATTCATGATTTTGTTGTTCGCTTGTTTTAAAAACTTGTAGATTCTTATTGGTGTTGTTTAGCAATTTTTATTTTGGGAACTTTTGGGGCTCCGTTCAGGTCACATGATAACCTTTCATGGCACTTTTTTTTAAATGCATAATTTTTCTTTTATTTTGCAATGGTGCGATCAAATTGATCTCATTTTGTTAAATACTTTTACATTTATGGGGTCAATTTTGTCATTTGCATGTACCAAGATCAAGACCACTTAGCTATTTTTGGCAAGCGACATCTGCAATCGCACTAACCATTAAGTGCCAAGATTATATATTGTTGGGGGGAGCATTAATTAAGTGAATTTGGTGGACAACCTTCTTGCAGTTGTGGTTGCATTCCTCTTGATTTGTGCTTTTTCCCTCGTATTTCATCACAAAGCAATATTCTATTTCAATTCTATCACCTTACAACTATCTAAATGGAAATTTGAAATGAGCAAATTGCTAATAGTGAAGAGTTTGTACAGGGTAGTTCATGGGCTTGATGGTGAACCAACCAATGATGAAGTTAAAAGGAATAAGTCGTTGAATAGTTCCGAAGAAGCCATTGTCTATTTGTTCTAGTATGTCTCTCCTAATTTGTTTCACATTCGACACTTGGACACACTTATTGCTACGTGGAATACATTGTCAAAATTATTTGGGAAAACAGATGAAATCCAAGTACATTTGTTGGAAAATGAACTAAGAAGTCTCAATCCATGTAATTTTGACAACATACTAATATATGACTTCATCTTTGAATTCAAGTCATTAAGAACACAATTGAAGGATTGTAAAATTTAAACCTTATGTACACACTTGGTACTTTGTGTTCTCTCAAAGCTGACTTGAATATTCAATGTTTGCATTTATGTTCTATGCTACAAAGAATGCCTATGTGAGTGATTTTAAGATGCCTTCTTTTGAGAATTTTATTAATCAGTATAATTCTCTCTTGGGGTGGGTGGCTGGCAATAGTTGTAACCTTCATTTCATTCAGTTGATTGCGAAGGATGAGAAGGATTATAGTGACAAGGAGAAGAAAAATAACAAGCCTAAGAAGCACACAAAATCATCTACTTCCATAAAAGAACATAAAAAAATCTCTATCAAAGGGGATTCATCTGAGAAGTAGATGATTCCCCTTTGGAAGAGAATTCTTTATGTTCTTTTGTGGAAGTAGATGATTGTGTGTTCTTAGGCTTGTTATATATCTTCTCTTATCCCACGAATAGAAAAAATTCTCTTCCAAAGGGGAATCATTTGAGATAAGATAAGATAAGATAAATCTATTAATGTCCAACAAAAGACCACAAAGCCGGTCCACGAGACTGCGAAGAACAATGCAAGGGACCGACCCAAAGTAGGAACGCCAAACGGTGTCCAAAAAAGAATAGTAGAAACAAACAAACAACAACAGAAAATGGAAAGAGCGAGAGAACAAGAGAGGGGGGAAGGGGAATGGAGAACCCAAACCCTAAACCCCCGCTACATAAGCTGTGTTGCCGAAAAGAACCTCCGAACAGAAGGATAACCCGAAGAGAAGTAGATGCCTACTTGTGCATATTGCAAGAAATAAGACATGAAGAACCTTATTGTTAACGAGGATATTGATGAATTGAAACATCTTCTTGAGAACAAAATTAGTCTGCCTTCCAAATTTTCTGCTTCAACTTCTTCTAATTCAAAACAATTGGAATTTTTAAAGGAAAAAGAATCAATTCATTAGGATAGCTAAAAACAAGGGACAAGCTCTTTGTGTTTTTACAGGTCATGGATTGGGGAGATTGTTGTAGATGCTGGAGCTTCTCATCATATGACTACTTCACAATCTACGTTCTCTTCTTTTGAGCCTTGTGTTATGCCACATATGTTGACGGGCATTCATACTTACATGAATATGATTGGGAGGGGATCTAATGATATTGGGGACGACACCTTCAATGATGTTTTGTGCGTATCTCACTTGTTTAACGTCTCTTCTTTCTATCAGATCACCCATGGTGGAGCAGGGAAGATTTTGGAGTTTACTTCTGATTTAGTTATCATTAGAGATTTGGAAAGTAGGGAAATTGTTGTTGTTGGGTTGGTTGATCATGCATCTTGGTTATACACCTTTTAGACTTGCTTTGATACTTCTAATGAGGATCAATCTTCTAATGTAGACTTTGACTTTGAGGAGAACTTTGGTTACTTGAATTTGGGTATTCTCACATGTGATCTAGTTCTTGAACCTTGTTTTCCATCTCCTCCATCTACTATTGCTACTTATGAGACCAGTATTGCTATGGCTCCTAATGTGATGTCCCCTTTCTGAAATAGGATTTAGTAATAAAAACATGGTCTGCATTTGGGTAAAATTTAGGTTTAGATGTTGATGAACTACCCTCAGGGTTAGAGTGAGACATTATGTTGCTGCTGCAATATATCATAAATGAAAATAATAAGCATCTACAATAAAAAAAATGAAACATAAAATGGAACAAATCTAAAGACAAACAAATGTAAACAAAATGGAAACCGAAATATGATTCCTGAATGTAAAAAATTAAAAAAACAACATAAAAATTGTAACTTACCTCTTCAAAATTGCTCAAAAAAAGGAAATGCAACTCAAATTTGTAGAGGCCTCCAAATACTTCTTTTAGCTCCTCCAAATGTTTGAATGCAAGCTACAAACTTGCACAAACAATCGGCAATCGATATATGAGAGCCAATTGATTTGCTAATCTATTTTTTGAAACCCCAATATTCTTCTCTCAAGCCTTTTTTCTTTCTTCTTTACATTTGCAAGTGATGGAATGACCTTTTTAGGTCTTAGACAACATGTATAAACCCTAAAAAACAATTAAAACAAATTAAAAAAATGTTTTTTTGGGCCTTGTTGACTTGCTGGCTGCGACAAAGTCCGGGTAGCGGGACTCAGCGAGTCCTTGGACTCGGCAAGTCCGAGTAGGACTTTGCTGGACTCGGCTGAGTCCGAGTCCAGAGCCAGGAAAACTCTCTGGAGCCCGGACTTGGCTCGGGACTTGCAGATTCCTGCCCAGACTCGCAGAGTCCTATAACACTGATATATATATTGGTAGTGGTTAGACATATGCATATGTAAGAGATTATAAGAGGCTTGGATAGAGATGAAGTCTCTTCCAAGATATGTGTGAGGGATATGCCAATTTAAGGCAATCCTAGAGGCCTTAGTGGAGATAATTCAAAGGAGATGGCAGAATAGTCGAGGACTGTTCTAGGATTGGCCACCCATCAACTAGAACCCAGAGGGTCCTCAATAGAGGGCTAGGAACCAGATTTGAATTCTCCCTAAGGATTGAGTAGGGATTGATAAAGTGTCTAGGCATAGATTGTTACATTCATGTTTATATCATATAATTTATTGTCATCAATTAACACCTTTTTGCAGGTCCATTCATCAAGGAACTAACATAAGAGGTGGGGACATTACATTCCTGCCCCTGCCATAATACTTCTAATAATGGCTGTGAATATGACGTCATCATGGCCAAACATTAAAACCAAAAAAATCTACAATGTGGTGATAAATGGTCCATAAACCCAGTTATGATGTATCCCTCTGTATTGGATATCAGATTTTTCAGTTCTTTCATATACACAACTGCAATTTGTGTGGTTAAAGTGTCTTGAATAGATCTTAAGCCATTTCTACTGCAGAGCTGTGCCTCATTTATAATGGAGTACTGCAGGGATTTTTTTATGTCAATGATATTGCATTACCAAAGTACAGTATTACCACGGTTCTCAGTTGTTCAAGCATTAAAAAATTTACTTCAAACAAGATTTAAAACTTAAAACTGATTCAGAGAGAGAGAAAGGCATAGTTACCAACTTAATAAAATGTCCAATCAATAAACGTGCCCTGAATTATGGAATATACTGTTTTTCAGATTTTCTACAATTTGACAATTTGTCATTTTGAATGTGTATGTTGACTTGTGAATTGTAAATTCAGCTCGTATGTCTCATATGGTTACATAGTGAATATGGCGAATGCCTTATCATATGAATATTTGAAATTTCTGATGTATTTTTTTTAAATTGCCGTTCTCTACTGCCTATTAAAAAAGGGTCTCAAATCCTGGAAAACTGTCTGTCTTGGAAATGCCTTGGAACATAGGTTTTTCATGATCTTTATTTTGAGTGGCTGCGTAATTTGTAAAGCTTTTTTTTTGGGTGATGGGAAAAAACCAAAAATAAGAATTTTTATGTTATGCCAAATTTGTGGGTTATTCATTACCCTTGGCATCCACAATTTTTTGCTTTCAGAGTTCTTTTCCAGGATAATAACATCATCTTTGTTTCCCAGACTACAGGGATATTCTGATTAAAAGGTTTATAGTTTGTTTTTTGTGCCTTAAAGTTTTCTGTGCATGAAGGTTAGGGTACTCCAATTGCAGGTTTGAAATAAGGTTAAGGCAGTTGAAATAGAGTGCAGAATGTACATACCATGTTCTGACTTTTAACAGAAGAAACCCAAATCTGAGAGGCCAGGATTGTTGCAGTTATTATGATATTGGGATCTTGGGATTTCATGGTGCAAAAGTAACAAAAGAAAATCAGAAATAGTATTAACCCGAGAATTTAAATGTCCAAAGCTAATTAAAACTTTTAAGATTTGCCTTTAAATTTTAAGTAACCACAATATGGAAATTTGGGTTGTTGGGTACAACAATTGTAAGAAAAGTATAATTTATTAAGGATTTTAAAACCATTTTCTGAAGTAAATTTTTCAGAGGACCTTGTGATGCTATCACAAGAAATATCACGAGATTTCGGACAGAAGCGATCTGGCCATACATTTGTGCAGCAAAAAGACTACCTTAAGCAATGTCTGAAATGCCTTTCAATGAAATGCAAAGAGATACAAAATTGTTTAATGTCTCTAAATTAGTAAATTAAAATTAATAATCTAGTTAATATAGACAAATTAAATAATTTTTTTCCCACTACAATGCATAAAAAATATTATAATTTTATCCAAGTAAGTATGGAAGAAACTAGTTAAATCTGAAATAAATAAAAACGAGCAAATTTATTACTAAACCTATCTCCATCTATCGGACTAGCTCTGTCATGATTTTGCAGGCTTAATACTTCTCAAAATATATTTTATGCACAATTTATAAATTCTTTTTCATTTCCCAAATATATTTATCACAATTATAGACAATAAGAATTAGAAAAGAAGCAAGGACTTTATCAAGAACTTGATAATCGTTACAATGGACTTCTCTTTGCAGAACGAGTTAGCAATCTTGGAATTTATCCATTTAGTAGTGGAGACAATGGATCGCCACTTTGGAAATGTGGTGAGTGTACATCATTTTATGTATTTGATTTTTTTTAAATGTATTTGATTCTCCTGTGAAGGGTTTCAACTTTCTTTAACCAGTTGTATATTTTAATATTTTTTAGATTTTTCCAGCAGAGTTGTTAGGACACAGGATATGAATTTATTTTCATAATCTTCAAGAAAGTATGCTTAGAGTTGTGTTTGAATCTTTGAAGCAAGACTCGTCAAATTTATGATATTTTATGCGATTAGATCTGGCCAGCCAAGATGGCTAGTGAGAAGGGTTTATTAGCTTCTGTAAAGCTTTGATGATGTTGTGTTTATACCCTTCTCTATTGTCCTGGTGCTTTCTAATGATTTGTTATTTGTACTGACTGCAGTGTGAGCTTGATATAATGTTTCATTTGGAGAAAGCTCACTTTATGCTAGAAGAGATGGTTATGAATGGATGTATTGTGGAAACAAACAAACAAAATATTCTGACACCAATTCAGCTAGCGGATAAAGCTTCATAGAAGTTTGAAGGAAAGGAAGCCCACGCTAGAATTAATGCATACCGAGAATTTAACAGGGAAACTAGGCATTTATAGCTGGCATCTGTGACTTCAACAGATGAAGGCCTTGTCCTGATTCAACAGAACAGATGGTTCCTGCACTGTAATTTAAACTTCAAATGCAAATTCAGGTTATAGCATTTAAAGAGTACATTTTTTTTCTGAGGTTATATTTCATGATGACTTATTCTTAGTACAAAACTATACGGTCCTCAGATTATGGTTGCACTGTTTGCATTAACCAAACTTTCTGCTAATTTCGGATAAGAAGGCGAGAACCATACAATCGCTTTATGTGTACTACTCCTTGTTTCCAAGGTTTATTGCAGGAATGTGATTGTAGCAAAATGCCCACATTTCTGTGGGAAATTCAATGTAGTAATTGTAGTTATTGTCTCCAATATGATGCAGTCAACTAGTGTATCACGGGATGAAAATTTGTGAATAAGCTTATTCATGCTATTGCTGAGTGCATCCTTTACTATTTATTGTGTTTAATGCTTGTGAGCAATTAGAAGGTGATTTTAAAAAAAAAATGAATGTGAGGATGGAAGTTATGCGTGATATCAAATGTACTTCTAGACATGCTGACTTAAATGAATATTTGTTTGAGTTTTGAATACATCAATAAAATGTGTCATGCTGCTGGAGCTTGATCCATCCTAATCTGAAAGATCACAAAGCGAATCATTAAGGTTTTTGGAATAGTAAGTGCAATTTTTTAGTAACTGGATATTTGTGTGTTGTTTATATTGGGTGGTTGACCAGCATTGTCATTAATGCTGTCACATTGTATCAACTATGAGAAATGATCTGAATTGGAATTGAAAGCAGTCAGCCATGTGCATTTGTTAGCTTTGGCCTTGCATATTGCCAATTTTAGTTATGTTCTATGTAGGTCTATAAACGTGGAAACTTGTGTTCTTAACTTAAACGTAACACTACCATGCAGCATTTTGAACTTCAGACTCGTCTGCTAATTACCACAAAGTTATGTTAACATGCATTCCAATACACTGTAACCCCCGTGTAAAAAATCAATAATGACGTTATATGCTTTGCTTTTAATAAATTTATTTGACAACCACCTTCAAGGAGCCTACTTTGGAGCAGTTTTTATTGAGACGTGTATTATCACAAACTTGTGCTTCGTTTGTTATGCAACTTACCAGGGGAGAGGGACCAGCTTGGGGACCGATAATTGTGATAGGATGTGAAAGCATAAGGGTGATAATTTGAACAACATAGAACTAAAACTAGTAGAAGTTTCACTTTCATAAGACATCTTCTATCCAACAGTAATATACAAGAGTTAAATACAGGCATTGTAGAATTTGCAACATAAATATGATATATTAAATTGGATCATAAACCTAGTTGAATTAATTTGAAATTAAACTTCCCTTCAAATTGATCTATGCTAAACAGATACGTGCAATTGAAATTATTGAATTTGTTTTTTTTAATGGATGCATTGAACTGAACCTCAAACACGGGCTGTCAAATCAATTGAAATATGAATTTGCATATTTCAACCATTGAGAAAAAGTTTAGTTTTGTGACACTGAATTTTCTTATTAATATTTTTTGTCTATTGAACTGCACCTTAAACAAAGGTTGCTCAGATTTGGGCTTATCCATATAATTTCTTATTTAAAGGAATAGGCTTAATTATTTAACTCTAAGAGCTTGATAATATTGTAATACCCCCCCATAGTTTGTTATTTCAGTTTTTGATATCAAATTCTTTTATGCCACTTTTCATGTGTGTAATGGTTGTTTCAGTTGGATTTGGTGATACTTTGATGTATGACATCACTTTATGATGCAATATTATGAGATATTGGTTTTTGTGTTATATTGTTATATTATGTTGTTAGTTAGAAGATGATTATTATGCTCATATGATGATGTTATGAATATTTATGGTTTTACTGACATACTTATCCTATATCTTCATTTACATGGATAGTGTATGTTTTGTATTTTTGTTTGATGCTTGTATGATGAGAGACAAAGTTGTAGTTATTTGCTTGCGAGATCTACACAATGTATCGATCCCTACCATTGCCTGATATATATATGACTTTGTGATAATAGGTTTGCAGGTACTAGACATAGTCTTCCCTGATGTGGCAGGATTGGGCATGCCCTTACATATGTCTCAATGGTAGAAGATGAGAGATAGCATCCAGGCATAAAACTTTATCCTAAACCTACATTTTGTCATATAAGTGGACAAATATTTGATTGACTATCCTATCCGGATTCGTTAAGGTGACGTGAATTCATGAACCCTATTTGAGTATGCTTTTGATTGTTGCATTTTGATTGGTTGGTTATCAGTATGTATGCATTCACATAGGTCGATGTTGCATTTTGATTGGTTGGTTATTAGTATGTATGCATTCACATAGGTCGATGTTGCATTTTGTCATGCGTTGGTTAAAAGAGATTAATCAATGGTTAATTATAAAGGTTAATATATGGTTATTTAATTATTGATTAAATAACTAAATACCTATATTTATTAAATGATTTAATCATAAAGTCTAAATATAATAATTGAAGATTTAATTAATATTAAATAAAAAATTCATATTTTATGCACAATTGAGTAATGAGTTACTTTAACATTTACTTTCAATTTCAAAGTTGCATGTTTGAAATCATGTTTAACAAAGACATACAGGAAAGTAAAGCATACACAGTGATATATAAAAAACTTCAGATATGTTTCATTACTTAATAGTATTGTGTACAATGCAAATGTATTCCAGTACAAACCCATGTCTTCTTCTATTGAGAGACTAAGTACATACATGTACCGAAGGGGTGCGAGGCGAACCATCGCACCTGTTGACTACCTTCGGTACATAACTATCTAACTGTCGTATTACCCGACAACATCATCCCCCCCAAAAAGAAAGTCGTCTCTAGACGACAACATACAAAATGAAGATAATGCCCAGTACATAACATAAAGAAACCAGCTAAGAGGAAGTGGAAGGGGGCATCCTTGGAACTGACGGTTGGGACGCAGGAGGGTTCAATTTCCTCCACAACTGTTATACCTGCTGAGTACGAATATCTAGATCCGCCTGTACGTAGGAGTTGGCCTCGACAGCTTCCTTGAGCATTAAGGTAACCTCCTATAGTTCAACCTCCTTGCGATTGCATGCCTGATTGGCCTCGACTAACTGTGCCTCAACTAGATCCTTACCACCTGTGGTTGCCTCTAACTGTGCCAAAAATGCTGCACGCTCTGCCTCCCAAGCGGTCTGCTGAGTGGGTAGCTGGGTAGCTATCTCCTCCCGAGATTTCTCTGCGGCTACTTGAGCCTCCTTTCTAGTATCCTCCGCACACCGTGCCTCCAACACCTGTATGGTCGTACGAATGGTGTCTAACTCTTTGCTGCTCAATGAGTGTACGGTCATGAGTTATCTCTTCTCTGCCCGTAGCGTACAACAACCCTCACTTGTCACGGAATGACTGTACGGTCATACATATGCATTTTATGTCTTCATGCCGCCTTCGTACGGTTAAATACCATACGACTGCTGTTTAAAACACCTTTTTTGCATTTTCCGTACGGTTGTACAACTTTTTTTTTTCTAATTTTTTCCCGTCCGTACGAACTTTTTTTTTTAAATTTATTTATTATTTATTTATTTATAAATTTTTTTAATTTTCTAAATTGTGTACCTTCCCCTGGCTGGTTCTGTCAACCCCATTCACTGCAACTTCCCGAATTTTATATGGGCCTAGCCACTTTACTTTGAATTTCCCAGGTTTAATTTCATTTCGCCCATTATACTTAAGGACCAACTGTCCTGGCGTGAACTGTGTCCGCTTCAGATGCTTGTCATGCCAGACCTTCCTACGTTCGTGGACTATCTCCGTCGCCCATTGTGCCAGCAATCATTTTTCGTCGATCTTATCGAGATTATACAATCGCTCTTTCAAGCTTTCCATGTCTCCGAGTCTGTTCTCAATGGCGATCCCAAGGCTCGGAACCATAAATTCTATAGGAACCACGGTCTCTCACCCGTAAATTAGAAGGAGAATAAACATTTTGAAGGTTGCGATCTTCCACTCAGGATTCCAATCAACGCCGACAAGAATGATCTTAGGTTCCTCTTCCTTGCCCAGATTCATTGGTTTGACAGACGACTCCTTATACTCTTCTCTTACTTTCGCATCCCCTTGTATTCACCGTACTCCAGGGGAAATGTTTTTGGCTATTCCTCAATACTTAGTACATTGCATGCTGGTTGGAAGAGTTCGTAGTCCTCTATTTGCCAGTGGAAGAGATCGTTCATGCAGTCAGCGTCATCTCCCAAACACTCTTCCAATTCTAAGACACCTTCGTTAGGTTCCATACAACTCCTTCCTTCATTCCTTCGGTCATTCTCACCGTCATATTCTGAGTCTGAAGAAGAGGCTATCTCTTCGCTCACCATCTGGGTGTGAAGGTCGATGCTGAACTTCCTCCCCCCATTCTCCATTGAGAGGGTGTTTTTCTTCCAATTGTGGTTTACCTTCGCCGTGACCAGCCACCCTTGACCCAGAATGGCATTGTAACCCTTCTTTTTCTAAGGTATCACCACAAAGTCTAGTACAAATGGTTGCGAGCCAATGGTGACCCGTTGTGCCATCAACGTTCCGAGGGGTTTGATACCTTGCTGATCGACGCCCAATAAGTTGAGGGTTGGAGGCCACAATGTTGGCTTGTCCAATTTATTTCATGTCTCCTCCGGAAGGACGTTCACTCTTGACCCTCTCTACTATAGTGTCTATCAGGATGGTGCCAAGGATGCCCATCTCGACGACTGTTGGGTACCTGTCGTTGTTTACAACAAGTATCATCGGGTCAGTTGTAGACCCTTCGGGGATGTCCGTATGTGTGGTATTTGGTTGCGTGGCCAAGTTCTCCAACAATGTTGTTCCCAAGTGAGGCATGGTGTGAAGGAGATCGTGGAGTTTCATCGGCACCTCTACATGTAGCAGTTATCTTCGAATGTTTTGATCTGCCTCCCTCCGGCTCGAGGTGGTGGCCATCTCCCATGTTTTTTTTGTTTTTTTGTTCGAAGGTTCCAATATGTGGTTCCCTCGATGTTGAGACAGTTGACCCTGGATTTTGAGCATTTGACATCCTCGTGGTTGCCAAGACCACACCAACGACATAGCTTTTGCTAGTTGTCGTCCTTGTCGCAGTCTCTTGCAAAGTGGCCCCACCGATTGCAAGCTTGGCACTGGATCATCGACCGACACTTGGAGTCATATTTTATTCGACTCCTTGTGTTGGTGTTGTTATTGCCCCTTCCGCCACTACGTTGGTTACCTCCGTACCTGCTCGAGGATGCGTTATTGTTAGTCTCTGTCATCCCCGATGTAGATGGTTGCTTTTGGGTAAATAACACTTGTTGATTCCTCACTTTCATGTTGTATGGGCATTCCTTGGTGGAATGATCCGTGATCTGGAAAATGTCACAAAATGCCTTTTTGGGACACGACCCCTTCGTATGGCCACTCTTCTTGCAGTCCGTACACCACATGTCATCTTCCCCCTTGCTGGTACCCCCTTTCATAGTCTTGAACTCCTTCATCATTCTCTCCATGTATTTTTGGAGTGCCATGACTTTTTTCTTCGACTCGACATCACTGCTACTGTCATCGTCTGAAGTGTCATCTTCGTCGGAAGAAGACTTGCTTCTTTTCTTCTTGGAGGTCTTTTGTTCGCTCTCCAAGTCCATCGCCCTGTTATAGGAATCTTTGTATGAGGTGGGGGGCACTATCTTCATTTTCCTCCGTAGGTTAGATTTTAGGCCCTCCACGAACCATCTTTTCTTCAGACCATTTGCTGGCTGGCTATCCATTTTTTGACTAACTCCTTCAGTCGACAACCGTAGACCCACACAGTCTCCTTCTTGCCTTGTTTGGTACTTTATATCTCTGAAACAATTTCATTGTCATCCCCGAGGAGTTGAAACTCCTTTTGGAATTCTTTTTTGAGTCCGTCCCAAGTGGTTACCTTTGTTTTGTCCACATCGGAGTACCAGTCGATGGCTAACCCTCTGAGTGTGGCGAGAAATTGTTTCACCCATTCTGCCTGGTCGACGAATCCATTCGTAGACCAGATTGTCTCGCACATACGACAATGTCGTACTAGATCTTCCTTTCCATCTCCGTGGAATTTCGGCAACTTCTCTTTGTTGGTCGCCATTGGGGTGGGTTGTGTCACCCGCACTGGATTTTGTGTTTCTGCTCCTGCACCACTTGTGCCAGCACCTGTACTCGCGTTGGTGGTGTTCGTGGTATTGATAACTGGCACTTGCACTTGTGCTTGAGTATTTGTTGGTATCCTGGTGTGTGGTGTCGTTGGCCCGAACGAAGGTTCCTGACTGTCGGATACCTGTGCTTCAGTGGCACCTTCAGTCGTACAGTCTCCCCTATGACAATTGTCTGTACCTTCAACTTGGGTCTCCGTACGTGGTGTACGAGGTAGATTCGTAAACAAGTCTTCTTTCCTCCAGTAAGGCCCTCCTTAGCCTTGTCTCTTCAAGCAACTCTTCGCTGCTTCACACCCTCTAATGCTCTGGCGAAGTGTACGACTTTCCTTCGGCCTATGCACCTTCCGTAACACTCCTGGGGTCCCCTTTGGTCAAACCTCTGGCAAGTTTTTCCGCGACAAGTTGCCTCAGCCTTCGTTGGCGTTCTATTTGTTGCTCAAAGATTAAAGCCTTATGTGCTGCCTCCTACTCATCGTTTGGTGCCTTCTTATTCCTGTCTTTATTTAAAAGATTGGGCATCAAAACTCAACGCAAACTCATTATGATTGTTTACAGTGTCCTCCCTACTTTCATTTGCTTTTTAACCTTTAGATGTTAAAACTCCCTACGATGGATGCCGCAACTGGCAGACCCATTATGTCCGTGCGCCATCCAATCTTTTCCCTTTTCGAGTATGTCCAGGTAATGACGCCAAATGTTTGCCCTCAAGGGAAAACGAGATTTAATAGAGACACAGATGAAAGTAAAGCATACACAATGATATATAAAGAAGAACTTCATATATAAACGTTTCATTGCTTCAGAGTGTTGTGTACAATGCAAATGTATTCCCGTACAAACCCATTTCTTCTTCTATCGACAGACTAAGTACATATAGGTACCGAAGTGGTGTGAGGCGAACCGTAGCACCCGTTGACTACTTTCAGTACATAAGAATCTAACTGCCGTATTACTTGACAACATTATTTATTTAAAATTGAATAAAAATTAAATCATGCATTTTGAACGCACAAATATTTAATAAAATCAAATTTGAACTTTAATTAAAAGCCTAGTTGTGCAAATATTAGCAGAGTCAAAAATTAAATAAAGTGACTATTAATTTATAAAGTTGAGATTTAATTCATAATTACAGTTGCACTTTTCAAACTCTAGCTTTTTAGGTTTTCTATATTATAGATCTAGAAGGTCATTTTAGGAGATTATTCAATTAGGTTGCAAAAGAATTTTTTGACAAATTTTTGGAGATTAAAGAATTAGGTTTAAAGCTTTGGATTATTGAGTTGAAATCTAGTCTTCCTTCTTTTTGAAACCAATCATTGTTTTGAGGTAGGGATTTATAACCTTTGAAAGTTTTTAGATTCTTTGTCTTCTGTGTTTGTGAAGATCTTGTGTGTAATTGTTGGATGTTATTTAAAGAATTGTATTTCGATAATCAAGTTAAGTTAGAAATCCTTTTGGAAGAAAAACTTGATTAGGGTTTCCTTTAAAAGTTTTATATTTATGTGGTTTCAGATATGACATCCCATAGTTTTTGAGGGTTTTAGAAATCCGGTTTTAGGAAAAATGCATGCTTTTATCCTTTTGAGATTTCATATAAATTGTTATATTTCTCCCTTGTTTATATATATATACCGTTTAAAAAAAATATTTTTGTATGTTAGGCATGCATGTCCTTTTTAGAAAATAGATTTAGGAAAACAAAATAAAAGAAAGCATTAAAAAAAAAATCAAAAGTGCTTTCCATGCATCATTCTTTTTAGGAAAAAAATATTTTAAAAAATTTAGAAGTGTTTCTTTCCATGCATTAGTCTCTTTAAAAAATATTAAAAAAATAAAATAAATAAATATTGTAAATAAATAAATAAATAAATAAATAAATAAATAAATAAATATATATATATATATATATA
>MU224664.1:1791204-1812880 GCA_018584345.1 Thuja plicata
CTCTGTACATTTCGATGTAACTGTTATATCTTTTTTGGTGATCTCCTTATATTTAATATAAAAATTAATAATAATTGTATTGAATTAAAATTAAAATTAATTTATTTAATCTTTCCATACAAAATCAAAAGTGCTTTCCATGCATCAGTCTTTTTAGAAAAAAAATATTTCAAAAAATTTATAAGTGTTTCTTTCAGTATTATTCGATCTACGAGCTTAGGGTAGGTTATCTAGACGCGTAGAAAGGAAGTGACTTATAATGGAGGTTAGGGCCCACAAGTGGCTGACCAATGCAACTAATTGTAAGTTGCTTAATAAGTGATAACTTAATAAATTATTGGGTTTAAAACATTACAAACATAAATATAGTACCTCACCCAGGCCTTGAGTGCTAGTACATGCTAAGGATGAGAGTGAAAGATGATGCTTGTCCGTCCAGGGGATGTAGTAATCTGACATGATTAGTTTCCTTGTCTTCATGAAAGGATTTCTGATTCTGCACATGACACTTGGGAGACGGAGTCCAGTGAGATCATTCCAAGGGGTAGACATATGTGATGACACTTCACTATATGTATCCTAGTTTCCTATGAGTGTTTGGTGTCTTGATCATACCTATTTGATAACCATGTAACCATTTGCATCCTTATACCTTTGTATTAGTCTTTCTTGCTTTTGTGTATATGTTTGTGTGGGCTTGGTGTTTATCTCCTCAGCACGGTGGGGTGGACCTTAGGGTTCCACGTAGTCGGGTGGTAGTGATTCTATTCACCATTGACATCTGATGTTCGCGTTCTTGTGCTCGGATGATTCTAGTTGTTGCTACCATGTTCATTATTTGGAGACTTAGTTATTGTCATTAGGGGATTATTATCTTGTATTCTATGATGTATTGATTTGAGATATCCATTTAGGAGATGTTATGCATTGTAATTATGACTTGATTCATTATTATGACCCTACGACTTGTGTAGTGGAAGATATTTTATTATGTATACCATATTGTATCAGTTGTATATTTGCTTACATTAATATGATGGTGTATCTTGTTATTCAGTAGTAATTTGTATGTTAGTTTTCTTTGTGGCTGTACTTAGTAGTTTAGTTAACATTGTAAGTAACACTATGTTTTGGAACCCTTTGGGATTGTTAACTGAGCTGTGCACTTTAGTATATTGTCTTAACTTATGTTGTTCTTGCTTTCACATTTGTATTGTTTACCTTTAAAAAAAAATGTTTCATCAACTTAGTATCATGTTAGGTTAATTTCTCAAGGGTTCCAGGGTAGGGCGTTACAAATATGGAAAGTGCATATATTATTTTTGCGAAAGTATTATTTATTTCTTTATTTCCTCGTTAAGCATTTAGTGTAATGTTTGTTTAAGGTCAAGACACTGTAGACACTTAAAAATGACCAGTTTCTTTAACACAATGACTTTACTAACATTCTTTTTCAATTATTAAATAATTTTTATTATTTCATTAATTGACGTCTTTCCACTATAATCTAAATTCAAAATCGGCATTTCTCTATAATTTTCATAATTAAGTGATTTTAATTAATTAACTAATTATTTATCAATTATTCATCTATAAAATAATTAAATAATTAAAATATTTAATTATGCCCTATGTCATTATATTTAATTAAATAATCATATTATTAATTAAATACTTATTATTATTATTATTATTATTATATTTATGTAATAATTAAATCAATTTCCCTCTCATAATTAAATAAATAATATTTATTTAATTAACTGTTCCTCTCATAAATAAATAATAAATAAACCACTTTATTTATTTAATCATATTTATCCTTCCAATTATGAGTTTTAATTAACTCCACAATTCTCTCTCCTAACTGATCAATCAAATCAATTATCTATTTAATCTATCTAGTCTTCTATTACACCTCATTAGTTAAAGACGTAATTAAAATCAGTCAACTCTTCAATCTATCATCGTAACAAATCCATCTATTCTGTTGACAAACAATCAATTGAGTTCAACTCCCACTCACTTTGAGTTTAACTCTTCAATCATAGACAATTAGTCCCACCAATCATGAAATTTTGATTGCAACCCCCAAAATTCTTATAAATAAAGAGCTAATTCTCTTAATTTGTTAACCACAATTGCTTTGAATTCTTATGTTGGCACATCGAGCACTCATTTTTGAGAGCCCACATTGTATAGAGAAGAAAACAATGAAGGAGAGCTTTTGGTTTGCATGTTCATGTGTTTTTGAATTGATTTATTATGATTGAATGATTATGCATGTTGTTTGTTTGCTTCCTCTTTTGATATTGGGAATACTACTGCCTAAGAAATCTCTTTGTGGTTGAGATTTTTATGTTATTGCAAGTTTATACAAATCCTTATTACCTTGATTACAAGCACCTACAAACTTGATTGAACATATTTGTTGTGTAATTGAGTAAATAATGATCAGATTTATTTAGAGCACAATAGACAATGTGATTATAGTTTTGTATCCCTTATAACAATTAGGCACACCACCAATTCAATTTGCAACAGGGGCTTATAGGCGGGATTGTATGTTTGCATGTAATGTGGGAGGGGAGTGAGTTCGGACTAGGCGTGGAAGCATACTTAGCATGCATCAATCATAGGCATTTGGAAAGTGTATTTTGGGAAACTTGAGAGGATCTAGCATACATAAGCACTCAATTCAAAACAAGGCTTGGTGGAAATAGAGAAGGCCAATAAGATTGATGCTTCGTATTAGTTGGAGGTGTAGAATCATATCAAGGCTACCTAGAAGGATGTACAAAGGTGTGTGAGGTAGGGTGGAGGGTTGAGAGAATATGCACAAGGATAAGCTTTGATTTAGATAAGATAAGATAAGATACATTTATTAATGTCCAACGGAAGACCAACAAGGGTCTATGGGACAAGAAACAAACAACCAAAAAACAAGAAACAAGCGAACCACCAAACAGTGGTCGGGGGAACAACAAAAAGAACAAGGAACCAAACAAGAAGAAGCAGAGAACAAAGAACCACCAGGGCAAGGACTAGGGGTCCTTCCTGAGCGGAAAGAAATCCAACACAGAAGGATAGTGACCCGGAAGAATAAGGGTATGGAGCCGTTGCCGTGATTTGCTGGCGGTCTGTCGCTGATGAGTAGAAGCACTGCGAGGTCTCACTAATCTGGATTGGCCGATGGTGGAGGCACATGAGGGTCGCTTCACACCCTGAGCCGGGGGTGAGGACGAGAAGAAATCCGTAATGAGCTGCTTGGTGACCAACTTCTGGGGAAATAGAAGCTGCAGGGTATGGTCACGGAGTTGAACCATCTCCCGTAAATAGAGTGCCAGACATCTCTGGTCAGAGTAGCAAAAGAAGAAAGTCAAGGAGCTGCAATCTTTGAATAAGCAATAAAATATCCCTCTGATCTCATAGTATATAGGGCAGCGGAAAATGAAATGTGCCTCGGTCTCAATCTGAGACAATGTGCATAAACTATAAATATGATCCTCTCTGTCAATGTGATGATCAGTCTGTGCTCGCAGGCGGTGAGAGTCGACTTTGAAAGATCCCAGTGCGATCCAGAGAGCATGGCACCAACGCTGTGATAAATATCTGGGTTGAACAATGATCCCATCCTGGATGTGTAAGAAGTGCTCAGCATAAAAATCCATCCTCGGACGTAAACCCCAACTAGGGTTGGTCCAGGTCGAGATGATGTAATGCCTGTAGATGTCAAGTCTGACATGCTCATTCAGCTCCTGTCTGGAGGGGAGAAGAAGTCCGAAGAAAACTGAAAGGGGATAGGCGATCAATATCAATCCCGATGGAACCCAAAAGGGAAGTGGCCTGAGCATACCAACAACGAGCTCTAGAGGAGGTGTAAGATCTAGCCAACTCAACAGAAGAGCAATAGCCGAGGTAAGAGTATCTACTCCGGCCATCTGAAGAGTCTGCGAAGCAACGTAGGCGGTGAAGAAACCAAACCAGGTCGAAGATGGCTACCAACCTAAAGGGATGAGCCCCAAACTCAGCTAGGATGACACTATGGGAGGTGGTTCGATGACATCTAATGATACGTCGAAGGAGGAGAGCCTGTATACGTTCAATAGAGGCCAAGTCGGAATCAAGGAGAGATGGTCCCCAAACAACAAAGCCATAGAGTACAGTAGGCCTAACCAGAGAATCCAGGAGGGATAACTTGGACGAGGTATCTTGAAAGTGGTGTCTAAAGCACTTTCTCTCAATCAGGGCGAGGGAACCCATCCCTTTGTTGATCATGGGTTGAATGGTAGGTCTCAAACTGAAGCGAGGACCGGAAAACTTAACCTTGAGGTATGTGTATGCGGAGGCAATCTCGATTTCCTGTCCCTGGAAGTAGAAGTGTAAATGCGAGGTCTTCAAGAAGTTGAAGACCATGACCCGTGTCTTCCCAAGATTAACCACGAGCTGTCTCAAGTCACAAAAGGAGGCCAAGATATCAAGAGTTCTCTGGATACCCTCAGGTGAGGAGGCTAAGAGAATCACGTCATCAACAAAAAGAAGAATGGAAACTAAGACCTGGTGTAAATAGCAGCCATCACCTGGGAGAGACAAGTCTCTGATG
Source organism: Thuja plicata (assembly GCA_018584345.1). Taxonomy (NCBI): domain Eukaryota; kingdom Viridiplantae; phylum Streptophyta; class Pinopsida; order Cupressales; family Cupressaceae; genus Thuja; species Thuja plicata. The sequence goes on from MU224664.1 coordinate 1,795,808, forward strand.
ATTTAGAGACATTTTTCAACCTAGGTGCAAGGCCAAAAAAATGACTAGGATTTGGGAGGAGCTAAGGCCATGGACACATATGACTAGGGAACAAAGGGGAAAAACTCAAGGGAAGACTAAGGCAAATGACCCTTACTTGAGGATAGTCACAACCTTATTTAAAAGAGATTCATTATAAATGGAGAGGGAAGAGGCAAGGGCTTAGTTGGACTAAGCACAAGTAGAGAGGGATAGACTATACGTAGAGGGCATAATCCATAGGTAGAGCGAGATGAGTTGGTGATAGAGAAATACAAATACTATTAGAGTGAGCCTTGGTAGATGTACAAGGACTCTAAAGTGAGTGGGATAAAGTAAAAACATTGCTATCACCTTATGAGATTTCATAGGCGATCGTTGAAATGGTGAGTATGGGAGGAGAGACAACACATATATTGTGTAAGGCATACAACTATGGATCACTTTACAAGTGTGTAGTGATTGAGGGTTGTAGGGCATAATCTTATGCCAACAATTTAGGTAGGTCCAGGTAATCAATATTACTAATGTACCACCACCACCACCACCGAAGGTGCTAGATGGTAGGTTCCTAAGGTGACAATACTAGCCATAGGTAGTGGGAAATACACCCCATTTTGATGTACTATTGTAATGTATATTCAATTTTGACATGTATATATTGACTTGTATGCTTTGTGAAGATTGATGTACTATTTTGATGATGATATATATATATATATATATATATATATATATATATATATATATATATATATATAGGGTAGTTGTACCATGATTTTTAATTTATGAACATAATTTTATGGAAGAACACATGTTTATGATTTATTATTTGATTCATGGATGTGATGCATATGTTTATACTTTATATTCATGTTTATGCTAAATGATGTATGATTTGATTATGATGATGATATGTAAGTTATTGTGAGATACATATAATCCACATGCTGTTTTAATGATACATCATGATAATGAATAATATAAGATGTATATGGTATCCATTGACATCTATATAATTTTTATGAACTAAATTAATCATGGTAATGCAAATGATGGGTGCATGACATATTGACATGTGTTGTATGTGATAATGTTTATTTTTGTTCAAGACATAAATAAGAAGATAATCATGATGATAAATTGCATAGAAGAGCTAGAAAACTAAACGAGTTAATTAATTTACTAATCATTTGCACAAGTGGGATCATGATATAAAAGAGAAAAGAATGATGATGATAGAATAGAATAGAGGGGATAGAAAACTAAATGAATGAATGAATGAATTTACTAATCATTTGCAGATGTTGGATCATGATATAAAAGAGAAACATGGATATGATAATTTTATTAATGAGAGGTTGGATATTGAATACAAACTTATTACATTGAAATGTGTTGAACACCTAATTTAATATAGTGAATTTTTTACTAGGGTATAAATACCAAAGTGATGATATATCTAACACATAAAGGACTAACTTACAAATATACAATAAATAAAATGATGCACCAACACATCACAAGATAATTGATGGCCTTGGTGGGGCTTGTGATGGGAGAACCAACCAACATGACACTAAAAAATAATAGACCACACCCTGATGTATATTAGTCAAGAAAAAATGATATATGATTATTTTGTTTAGCTTGAGTAAATATAGTATGGATCAAAAGATTAACCAAAAAGAAAAAAAATCAATGGATTGACATACAAAAGTGTCACCTTGTAAGAAACATTCAAAAATGAAAAAGAGCTAAAGGAAATAATCCAAGTGAGTGAGCAAGAAGAAAAAATATTACCATAACACAATGAATGAAATATTGCTTCAAGAACTATCACCAAAGCCATTAAGAAGCTCCAAGATCAACACAATGAGACAATATTTTTGAAAGGGGAAAACTAAGAAAAACCCCTTGTGAATATAATATGAATGAGGCAAAAAGCCTAGAAAAAGAGAGAGAATGTGAGTGAGAAGCTCATTACAACATTGAGAGAAAGAGTTGAGAATGTGAGTAGAAGTGAGAACATTGTGAGAAGATTATTCAAAATGTGTGGAGAAACATCTCTTAAATAGAGATAAGTGACGAAGTTAGCATGCCACCCCCATATTATATGAATGCCAAATTCACATTAAGTGTGTGCCAAGTGTGAGAATCCTCTTAAGGAGGAATATCTAATTTCCTTATTAAAGGAATTAAAAAATGTGACATGTCCTCCCACTCTTGGACAAGAGGACAAAATACAATTTAGGATACCTTGGTTTATCCTTATTTAAATAATACACCAAGAAAAGATTATTAATTCTAACACACCTCTTACCAAACTTGTGAGAAAGGATTGATATATTGATGCTTCATATGGGAAACAATATGTACCATGAAGGAAAAGGACGGGGAGGGAATTTACAATTGAAAATGAAGAGATTATATTAAATTTTAACCTTTATGTTTTGATGTTTCAATTGTTTAGTTTGTAGGTTTGAGGCATGTGATGTTGATGTTCTTGGAAACATCTAAATCTTGATAATAAGGATATATTCATATATTAGTTTTAAGAGAGCATATAAGCTCAAATTTAGGGATAGTGTATTAAGCTCAAGTTTAGGGATTGTGCGTAAAGGGTAATATTAAGATGGAATGCAACCCAATTTTGGGGACAATGTGAAATGTATGAAGCTTAAGATTAGTGAATACATCCTAAGTAGTGAGAATGAAGGCATGCCTGTTCTTTTTGAAGCAATATGTATTTTCTTGTCCCCACCATAGAACATGGTTGTAAGGTGTCAAAGACATGATCGATATAAAGAGTGAAAACAATGCTATCATCCATCACCCCAATACTAGGGGAAACAAGAGGTGATCTATCAAATGTAGGATCAACAAATGAAGGAGAGAAAAAAAGATTACAAGGAAAATATTTTTTTTTTGGAGAAGATGGCAGGATGGAGGAGTAGCCTGTATGACTAGAGACAAACTACAACTAGAAGGAATGGTGGAAGAAACATCAAGATAATGTTAGAGTTACATCCATATCACGTTACTCAGAAGAATCTTCGTAAGAGTCTGACTTAGAGGGAACCTCAATAGTTAAGTGATCTTCCATATCATCGTTCTACCATGGAGCATTAGCTTTCCAATGCAATAGAGAGAGATTCAAAGCCAGCTGACCAATAGCAAAGCAATACCGACAATAAAAGGGGAGGCCCTCATAATCCTGTAGTTGCATCCAAGGCATGCTCCCGACCTTCAAAACCTCATCACCACAAAGAGTTTCAAAGATGTTGATGTCAACGAGAATGTGAGAAAAGGTGGAGTAACCCAAGTGGGAAGTAGAATCATCAACCTTCAAAAATTGACCAACAAAGTTTTTGATAACCTCATAATAAGTATCTTCCCCAAATTGAAGGGGAAGATTAGGTAGTCCAACACAAACCAAATGCATAGAGTGATTGAGTAAGGGGATTGAAAGAGGGAGTCCAGGGTCTAATGGAGAGAGAATACACCCCAAGGTTGTTTGAGCATTATATTTTGGTCATTAGATGAAGAAAACTCAACTATGAAAAAACCCTTAGCACACCGAAAGAGTTTGATCTTATATCCACCAAAGGTTTTGAAGAGGTCTAAACCCATTTGTACAAATAAGGAAGAGTTGGCCAGAGAGTGTGGAAATGACAAACTAAACCACGCCTCTAGTATAAATCCTCATTTTCTACAATATTTTTGTGGCAGACAATGATAAGAGAGGGTTTGGCACACGAAAAAGGTTGATACACATGCTAGGGAGGAGTAGGTCCAAATTGAGTTGCAAGGACATAACTTTGGGTCTGAGCAACTAAGAAATCCTTAGGAATATCTGCAACATCCACATTTTTCCTTGGTCTACAGTTGGATGCATCCACAAGGTCAGAGCTATAATTGAGAGCCTTCTCACCATGAAAGCCACAACACTACATGCAACATGACCAAGTACCATAGAGAGAACATGCACATTCGTAGAGAGACTCATGGAAGAGGCACTAGAGGGAATGACCCATAAACGTAAGGGAATCTTGACACATGAAATGAGTGGGAATGACATTTTCAGCAGTTATACTTTACCAAAGAAATATCATTTCTTAAAAATATTGTTAATTATAAAAACATATTAAAAATTACATAAAAAATCATAAAGTATTTCTTAATTTTTTTGGTCGATAATAAGTATGCATTTTATTAATATTCAAGAAAGATTTATAGATCTTTCCATTAAAAAAAGACTGGTGCTAGCTGCCAAAGAAAGTAGTGCTTCATCACCCCAAAACAACCCTACCCTAGAATACACCACACAAGCCATTCATGGTTGAAACCATAAAACCAGAGATTTACATTGGTACCAATTAACATTGGCATTCAACCAAACCCAGCCCAAAAACTTTAACAAAAATGCCAATGAAGACATAGACGGCAAAACAAAAACTCTCCCACAAGTATGATATTTGAATTACAACCCGGTACAAAAAAAAACTAGACTAGTAGCATATGGGTGTTCAAACGCCTTTGGATGTCAATGTTATTTGCTGGTGTGCTGTATCTGCCACCCTCCTGCCCCTCGTGCATCACTTTCACTTCCCGACTTGAATGTCCTCTGCCACCCTCCTGCCCCTTGTGCATTGCTTCCACTTCCCGACATGAATGTCCTCCGCCACCACCAAAGCAAGACTCAAGGCGACCTCCTTTTGATGAATGCAAACCTTCAAATTGTTCCACCCTGCCAGAGCCTCATTTCCTCTGATTTCCATGTTGAAACCAGTAGGCCACCACAAAAAAAGGACCAATTCACAGAGCTCATCTTCACAAGGATTCTCAATTACTTCTCTTACATCAAACCCAACACCAGGGATTACCCACTGCAGAACAAAATTAAGCCCAAATAGAAAAACCTCCTCCACAATGGCACACATCCCCATAAAATTATATTTGCATCCTCTGCCAATTCTAAACCCCAGGCCAACACTAGAGAAATAATACCCATATTCATTTTGTAACGGTACCTGACATCAATAAAAACTTCTCCTAAAACTCCCCGCACAATTTGCACAAAATCCATGTATTTGAAATTGAAGAGAGTCTTCAATCTCTTAGTAGAAATAGGCCCCAAAAAATTCGCTTGTTTCCTCGTCGTCAACAGAGAAAGTTGGCCTCCATCACCGTTCCACTACCCAATTGCCTACCCAATTCATCTACAAAACACAAACTCTGCACACTGCCATTGAAAACACTACAATCATACCCCTATCCTATCGTACATATCCCCTTGCTGAGAAATAAATAAAAATCCATCAGCTTAGTCATTCCAAGAGAGGGTATGAAAATATTCAATTTGGACATCCTCGACATCATTGAAAGACTTAACACATTTTGATAGTGCATCCGCCACCTCATTTCTCTATCTACACACATGACTAATTTGATAATCATCGAAGGTGGCCAATTCATGTTTGATAACATCAATGAAGTTTTGTAAATGCCAAGTATGAATCTTACCATTAATAATAGCATTAACTATAATTAAAGAGCCCCCCTCCAAATAAATTTTTGGTATACCCAAACATTCACCAAATCTAACCGCTTGAAGTGCATCCATGGCCTCTGCTACATTGTTAGTCCCTTTGTCTAACTTTATCGCTCCCATGGCTAAGATATTCCCCTTCCAATCTCGAGCCTCAAAGCCCACACCAAAGGGTCCATGTTTTTCTTTAAATGCCCCATTAAAGTTAATCTTGAACCATCCCTCTAAAAATCTAGACCACCTAACCTCCTTTATACACTCTGATGTCGTATTTATCCAGCCAAGCCCATTAACAAGTCAAATTATTTCTTAATTTTAAAAACACATGTATTTAAAATCTACATTAAAAAATTCAAAATTAACTAGTTCACATAATCTTCAAATTCTCAATTGTTTAGTTGTTATAAGTATAAAAAGTATAGAAATTTGGTGAGAAATTTTGATTTCAATGTCCACTTTGACCAAAAAAAGTGTGATCTACTATTGTGGGGAAACCCTTTCTAAAATAAATATGTTAAACCAAGGCCCTAGGACTTACATCTACTATGGCCTTTTACGGATTCTGAAATTGGATAAAAAAGAGGAACGTGGTAGTCTCTACAACCTAAAGATCCAATTTTTGAACTAGAACTTAATCTATGGAAGGTAAGCAACACATGCTAAGAAAGGGGTGGGAGAGTAATTTAACTTCCACTCAGAGTTAGATAGGAAACATTGCTACTCCACTCATTTAGGCATTAATAGGTAAAGCTCAACCAACCACAAATAATTTTTTTTGGGTCGGTAATAAGTTTGAATTTTATTGATTATCTGAGAAATTCCTGGTCTGTTCCAGGGATGGTTACATTCAGGGAAACCATCTTCCCAAAGATATTACACTATAAAAGAGACCCATGAACAAGTCTTCAACTAGAAAGCCCTATGCCAATATCAATCAACATGATCAAAGACAAATTTAACCTCTAGCTCCTTTGACCTGGGAGCGGAGGACCATATCAAAAGATTTTTTTGGTTTCTTTCCTTTTTCCCCTCACCATTTACCAACCCTCTTCCACCTTGGCTGCCTCCAGCTGCCATGCCATAGGGGTGTCTTGGGCAGCCACTGACATTTCAACCAAGCTACTCTCACATTGTTGATGTTTCTCTTCAACTAAGACCAGATCAACCCTTTTTTCTCGTACCCCAGAAGTCTTTCTTCCTCCCTTCCTTCTGGTGTGCCAAATCCATTTTTAACCTTTGAAGCTTTTTCACCCTCAACATTAACACTGTTAAGAACATGTTGTAAATCCCACTTTAGATCGTTAGAGGATCATTGTACTCCATCTTCATGCAATACTTGGGAGTAGCTCATCTGCTTTAGCTCCTTCTTCTCCATTGTATAATATGAGGGAGAAACTTCCTTCCACCATGAAGCCTCCTTATTCGAGCTGCTTTTAGTACATTGAGCAGCCATATGTCCTAATTGAAAATACCTACTGCAATGAAAGGGAACGCCCTCATAATCCAAGGGTTGAACCCAAAAACCTTTTGAAGTTTTGATCTTAATCACGTGAGGGAAATCTTTAGATATATCCATTTCTACAAAGATTCGAATGCAAAAGATTTGAAGACCCCCCATCCACTATCAAGAAGCTCCCTAGAGTGTTTCCTAGAACCTCTGAGAAAGAATCAAACCAAAAATATAAGGGGAGGTTAGGAAGTCTCACCCAAAGGGGAACCCTATCAAAAGCTTTAGAAGTAGGGCAAAAGGTTGGTTGTGAAGGTTTCAACATCAAAGGAAAATTCTATGAAAAATAACAATGAAAAAACCTCTAGGTATAGGGTAAATTGGGACGCATCCCGCCAGAATTGGTTCCCAATTATCAGTAATCCATTTATTTACATCTCTCAAACTTGGCCACAAACCCCTAAACCGTCCAATTAGATCGAGATCCAAAAAACTGCAACATTGTGGGATACTTCATTCTCTACGTCCTCCTCTAGCTCCACCGAGATGGATCTAGCCATTGGTCTTTTCATGGCCACAATCCCCATCTCCATGATAATGGCTTCCTATCATCTACTTTGTCGTTGCCACATCAACGTCAGGGAAAACCCTAGGGTTTCCCCTTTGATTTCCAATCACACCCCCATGAGTATCTCTGTCGTCTCTAAAGGTCCCCTCCTTAATCTGTACCGACCCTTTGGTGGCATTTGGGAAGAAACCCGTGCCTTCGGCGCCAAAGTCAAAGCCATGCTGCTGACATTCTTTTCTCTTCTCCTTTCCCTTTTTCAATGGAGGAAAATAGTGCACCGAGCGCCACGCTCCACTCTACCCAACATCGTGCACATTTTTTTCGTAATGCTTTCGACCAGCATCATAGTCCTTGTTAAAAAATGATGTCCACTGTTCTTGCTTGCAGACAAAACCTTCTTTTTGTTCCTCTGGCCTTCCATAGAGGCCCCCACATCAGAAACCGACGCCTTAGAGAGCCCAAGCACCACAGATTCCTTCAACAACTCCATCCTGGTCCACTGGCTAAAATTAATTATTATTTTTTTAAACATTGAATATTCTTATAACTATATTTAAGAACGAAGCTTGCTAGTCCAAATAAACTAGGTTAGATTATAGGTTTTACTTATTTTTAATGTTCTTATTTTAAATGTTATTTTCCCCTCCAAAATAACCTTCTTTTGGAAATATCAAAAACTATAAATATATAAAAGAGACAAATAACCTAACAAGCCTTTGTTAGCAACACATTTAATTTTAAAATGTGTTGTGTTTCTAGACTGATTTGCATAGCATTTATTTGCATCAACGTTTCAGATCACCCTCCATGATCCACATTCATCATTTTCTTTCCACAGTTGTCTCATTCTAACGATGGATCATGGTGTATGATCCAAAGCATTGATGTAGACAAATGACATGCAATTGAAACCGGATTCATGACACATTTTAACGTCATTATAGACTGCCAAAATCTTATGTTTCTAACATATTTGATCTTAACTCCATTATTGTTAGATACATGATACATCATTTTAAATACTAAACCTAATCGAAAGCTTATACTTATTTCTTTATTCTCTCTGTACATTACACTTCCTTGAAAAATAAAATAGGATAATGATGGGTTCAAATCCAAATAAACCACAAGGGTCTATGTCATTCTATTACACCTAATTAGTTGAGAGTAGCCTTTTCTAGGTAGAATGAAAATAAGGTAAAAAAATAGGAAAACAGGTGAAAAATCTATTGTAGTTATCCAAGATTTTAACGAGTAAAACACTGCATTGGAAATTTATTTCACGAGAGTAGCCATTACAGGGTCGATTTAAGCTTGTAGTCCATCTATCTTTTTTTAATTTTTTATAATAAAAAGTCAATTTTATGGGTCACGGGAGTTGGAGTAAGGCATTAAAGTAATCCAACAGATTATTTAGACCTAAAATCTATCATAATAAAAGGATCATGAGTGGCACAGAGAGGGGCTGGTAGAGGAATAATTATGCTACTAGAAATTACAATGATATATGAATGCAATATATATTAATGACCCCCAATTGATATATGTTACAGCTAATAGCCTGGGTGCTGGAAATTCATTCGATGCTGGGAATTCAGTTCTGGATTCCCTATGCTGGCAGGATGAGGCCGCCAAAGTGGATGAAGGTTGGATTACGGTTAAAGGTAAATCTTTCAAGAGATCCTCGCCTTCCTTTGATATGACACTCTGATCCCATAAGAAGGGGTCTAAGGGATAATCTTGTTGTTCGTTTTAATCCCGAGCTCTCTTGTAAGGCCTCAACCTTCTTCTCTAGGTTTTGAGCCGCAGGAGCTTTAGTGTTTCTTCTTTTTATGCTGCAGTTGTGTTGGTTTGGGGCTACTGGTTTTATTTGTTGGTAGTTTGTGCTGGGTGGGTTGTGTAATGCCTATCTCTTTGTCCCCCAACTGTCTCTTTTAGGGTTTTGCTTCTATTTCCTATCTTTCTGCTGTTGTAAAGGGTTACGATTCCCTTCAAAAACTATTTTTACCATAATCGAAAACATTTTTATATTGTTATGATTTATTTTTTACAACAAATATTTCTATGCCCATGCATTATCTAAAACTAGCCAGAAGATGCATGGTGGCTAGAATTTATTTAATATCATCTATTAAGTAATGTTAAATTGACCCCATACCTTATAAATAGTTGAATAATTTGCTAAATCCCTTTTAGGTAACATGACTAGATAAAAACCGAAATAATATAACATTTTCAAAATGTCTACACTCGCCTCTCCGTCCGCTCCCTCTCCAATGGTTGACTTTGGCCCAGGTGCTTCTAGGTCTGCTTCTGCATAATATTTATTGGGTGCAGGAGTTTCACTGTTGAGTGGTGTTGCTTCTGCAACCCTTTATGCCCTTGTGTCTACCTGTGGCGTGTTGGGTGTGGGAGAGGTTGTTATCTCTGATTAGGGTGTTATCTCTAATTTTCCCTTTGCTCCCGATGGTGGTAGGGTCTCTAGTGGAGCTATGCATTCTGGGAACACTTCAAAGAGACTTGGTAATGTGGATATGCCCTTAATGCCTCTTGTTGATGGATGTAGTTTTTCCCATGTTGCAAAGTGTACTGTTGTTATCCCTTGAAAGGAGAAATCTCGACCCATGGATTGTGCCAAGAAATACCTTATGGTGGTGTGGGCCTAGAAGTGGTGGATAATGTGTATTTTTACCAATATTGTGGGTTGGTTTGTAGATTCCATGGCTTTTGGCCCTCTCTTCTTGATCTACATCGATGAGTGTCTGATTCATGGAGACCTTTAGTCTCAGGTAAAATCTAGAATTTTCCTTTTGCTAAGAGGTTTTTTATTATTGGTTTTACTTCTTTTGATGAACATGATTTGGAGCTGAGTAAGTTGTGGGTGTGGGGGATTCACTCTCTCTTGGCCAAACCTTGGACAACCTCCTTAAACCCTCTTACTAAAATACTTAGTGTGCATCCCATGTGGGTTTGTCTCTCCAATCTCCCCTTGCATTTTTGGGTAAACACTTACTTTGAGGCCATTGGAAATTCTATTGGTCATTATTAAAGGTGGATGAGGCTACGGTTGTGATGAGCCTCTCTACATTTCCTTGCTGACATTGGCATCTCCACACCCCTCTCTAGGGAGGTGGTTCTCATGGTTGGGGAAAGGTCATGGTCTCAACTACTGGATTATGAGGGCTTCCCCCATTTCGTGTTGGCGATGCTTCTCTACTGGTCGTTTGGTTGCATATTGTTCTCTTGCAAGCCAAAGAGGTGTTGCCACTTGGTAGAGGGACATAAATGATGATCATTTGACTATTCGTTCATATGATTCTTCCTCTGATGAATCTTCACAAGTTGATGATGACTCCCCATAGGGTGATGCTTATATTGAGATAGCCTCCTCTGACCCGGTGGATCTAACCCCGCCGCTTGTTATCTATGCAGTCCCCTCTAGCCGCGTGGACCCTTCTCTGATTGTTGTTACTCCTGGTTTGTGCCAACCCTTGGTTGTTGAGATACAACATTGTTGTTTTTTTATCGAAGAGGGCTCCACCACCTTCCCCTTGTGGTGGGGACCCTAATGAAATTGTCTCTTGGACAATGGTTCGTACGCGAAGAAAAATCACTCTATAGAGTTTCACTCTCCTCACTAGGTGGTGGGTGAGTTGTCTACCCATTCTTGAGAGATATTAGAAGTTGTGTTTCTAGTTTGTTGTTAATGCTCTTTCTTGACCTTGTTGTAAATAGTTGTTCTGGACAACCCTTGGGTTGTTGTAGTGCTTTATAAGAGAATAGGAAGACGATAAATTTTCTCTTTAAATTAAGGATATCCAAGACCAAATCCAAACTGAGGGTCTTTCTGACAATCTCAAAAGTCTTGAAAATAATCAGCTGGCAAATTATCATAATATCATATCTAAGGAGGAAACTTTCTAGAGACAGAGATCTAGAGCTCTTTGGCTTAAGGAAGGGGACATAAATATTAGATTTTTCCATATGACTACCTTGAAGCACAAGGCGGCTAACGAAATCTCCTGTCTTAATATCAATGGAACTAAGATGATTAAGGAGGAAGACATTAGAAAAGAAATGCTCAGTTATTTTGCAACTCTCTTAACCAAAGACCCTAACTTGGTGTCTTCTGACCAGGAGAAAATCATGTCTTCTATTCATTCGCTAATTAATCAAGATACTAATACGAGACTACAAGCTATTCTATCTGATAAGGAAATAAAGAATGTTGTGTTTTCCTTTGAGGGTGAGAAGTCTCTTGGCCATGATGGTTTTCCTATGGTTTTTTTTCAACATTACTGGGAGATTGTGGGGAAAGAGGTGAATAATGTGGTGAAAGAGTTTTTTGGTTCCAAACCCCTCCTAAGGGAACTTAATGCCACTTTTCTGGTGCTGATCACTAAGAAGCTGAGAGATGATTCTGTTGATGCTTTTAGACTTATAAGTCTTTGTAACTCCTTGTATAAAATCATCTCAAAGGTGTTAACTTTGAGGATTCTGAATATCCTCCCTTCGATCATTTCCCCCGAACAGAATGATTTTGTTCCTGGTAGACAAATCCTGGATTCTATCATTGTCGTACATAAAAATATCCATTCTCTAGAAGCCGCTAATAAACATGGATTCCTAATGAAGCTGGACCTCTCCAAAGCCTATGATAGAGTGGACTGGAAGTTTTTGCAGAATGTTCTTGAAGCCTTTGGATTTAACAAGGAAGTTATCAAACTTATAATGCAAGTGGTGTCTATTGTCTCCTCTTCTATTATCGTTAATGGTGGGTCTTCCAATTTCTTTAGACCCTCTCGGGGTCTTAGACAAGGTGATCCCATTTCACCTATTCTTTTTTCATTTCTGGCTGAATGTCTGGGAAGATACATTAGTATGCTGGTAGGAGAAGGTCTGATCTCTAGTCTCCAACCTTCTTCTACTAGAAGATTATGTTCCCACGAACAATTTGTGGATGATACTCTTACTATGGGGGCAACAACTGTCAATGAGTTAGAAACTTGAAGATGACTTTAACCACTTACACTTTTGCGTCTGGCCAAATTATTAACTGGGACAAGAGATCCATATTATTCATTAATTCCCTGGAGGAGAGACAAAAATATTTCTAAAATATTGGGCTACAGTGTTGGGACCCTGCCCTCGTCTTACCTTGGACTGTCGTTGAGCTCTAAACCCCATGAGGCATTCTAAAATTAGATCATTGAAAGATTCAATAGAAAGTTAGCTAGCTGGAAGGGGGTCCTTTTAAGTCATGCTGGGAAAGTTCAATTGTTGAAATCTACTTTGCAAAACCTTCCAATTTACGCTTTGAGTCTCTTTAATAGCCCCCACAAATTTTCTATGTTGATTGAAAGAATCCAAAAAAGATTCTTGTGGTTGGGGGTGGAAGATAAGAAAAGTCTAAGTTTAGTTTCCTGGGAACGAGATTGCAAGCCAATAATTTAGGAGGACTTGGTCTGAGAACTATTAAAAATTTCAACAAAGCCCTTCTTGCTAAACAAATATGGCGTAGCTTTGGAAAAAGAAAAGAATGGAACTTGATTATCAGGAACAAATACCTGTTTAACCATCCTAATTTGGAAGACTTTGTCCTTTCAAAAGAGGATGTCCAAGGATACTATATATGGAACAATATTTGCTATGATATGGATTTGATTACTAAAGGTGCTAGATGGAAACTAGGAAATGGTAGGAAAATTGACTTCTGGGAGGATTGTTGGTTTCAAATGGACCCTCTCTCAAGCAACCAAGACTGGAGCCAAATTATTGTTAGATGTAAAGAAACTATTAGGGAGAAAGTCAATGACTATTGGAGAGGAAACAAGTGGATCAACTTGGGAGAAATTGATAGAAAGCTCTTATCTCTTCATCTTATGTTGCAAACCTGGTTTGTCAATGAAAACAACCATGACAAACTTATCTAGGCGCCTAAACCAGATGGTGTCTACTCTGTGGCCTCGGCTTGTGATATTCTTATCTTAGGTGATGTTAGACCTCTTTGTTCGAAGGTTTGGTATAAATTTATCACCCCTAAGATTAACTTATTTTTTTGGCTTTTAGCCCAGAATAAACCTCCGACTTTAGATAATCTTTGTAAAGGGGCTTCTATTTTCCCAATAGATGCTTTCTTTGTATGGAGAAGGTTGAATCTTGTGATCACATTATGTTGCATTGCTCCTATTCCCATATGGTTTGGGAGATTATTTTCAGAAAATGGAACCTTTGCTAGTACTTCCCTCTCTTATGGCATAATTTTATTACATAATGGAGTTGTCCTTATTCGAACAAGCTAGCTATACATTTATGGAATCTGCTCCTCCCTCATTTTGGCTGGCGTATTTGGAAGGAGAGAAACAATAGAGTGTTCCGGGAGAAATATGCTAAAGCCAAAGTGGTTGGCAATCGAATTTGCAGAGGGGTGGAGGAGAACTTCACTGTTATAGTCAACAACAATCATACTCTGAGGTCTTCTCTTCTGGATATTGATAACATCATAAAATGGCAGTTAGCTCTACCGCTTCTAAAATTCCTCATCCTAGAGATAGAGCCCAATGATCTTCCCCTCCCCATGGCTGGTTCAAAGCTAACTTCGATGGGGCTGCTAAGGGAAACCCGTGAAAGGTGGGCGGCGGCGGCATCATCAGAGACTGGGCTAGTAATTGTGTAGGTGTTGAGTCTTTTCCTTTGGGAGTGCAATATAATCATAGAGATGAAGCTATGACATCTCTCAACACTATCATGCTGGAAAATGAAGTGGGTTGTAAGAACCTGTGGCTGGAAGGAGATTCTCTCAATATCATTAATAATATTAAAGGGTTAAGTAAACCCTTGTGGACTATAGAGCATATAATAGACAAAATTAAAGTCATAGATCTCAAATTTGAGAAGGTCTACATAACCCATTATTACCGCGAAACTAATATGGTCGCGGATGGGTTAGCTAACTTTGGGGTTAAAGATGACATCAAATGCAAGTGGCTTGGCACAAACAATATCAATGATGATATTAATAAGCTCATTTATTATGACAAGATTAACCAAAAGGAGGGAACCATTCGAAGTAATGATGATTGTGAATGATATGAGACATTTTTTAAGTACAGATGATGTAAAGTGGTAGGTAGAGTGCATTATCATTAACACTTGTATCTCAACACACGTTTTGTGGGTGTTTAAGATAGCTCTTGCATCGAAGGCTTTCATTATGAGCTTTTTGTGCCTATTTTGAGAAACTCTACTATCAACTTGGCTGTGCTCAAGACTTGTAAGGGCATTCTGAAGCTTATTCATATGAAGGAAGATATAGGAGGGGATCTTAAGAGAGAGGAACCTGCGGAATGCAAATGGGTGCAAGAAAAAGAAGTTTGGAGGAAACTTAAGAAGAGAGGAGTTGGGCAATATCTGAAACGCTTGCATGGCAATAATAAAGATATTACTATGGAGTTTTCTTCTGGATGGGATAATGGGGTTGTGCACATTGCAGGTAAGTCCTTTCATTTGACTCTGGACCTAATAGCAGAGATTACAGGTCTTCTGCTTGAAGGCACAAATTAGTTCAAAGATAGAAAAATTTGAAATAAGGCTTTTAAGGTTTTCCCAAAAAATGATGAAGAGATGTTGACTATGTTAGTATCAGTAATATCAAGCTCCTCTGGGCTAAAGTATTGAAGGCTATCATGGAGTATTTCACCTTAGACAGAAGATACTCTAGGGTTTATAATTTCCATTTTGTTCTCGCTAATCATTTTTGTCACAATAATAGGGTCTCTTTCCCCTATTTTTTTCTGAGTTCCTTGAACCAGAGTATTGTGGAAAATAGAATCAAGCCTAGCTCTCCTGTCCTCCACGAATGTCTGATTTTGCTTATTGTTGAGTATGCCAGAGACAAGATTCTGGAACCTGTGCCTAAGCAAGTTGATAAGTAGAAGAGAAAGAGTGTAGAGAATAATCCTGGAAAGAAAGTGAGCCCTTTACCTAACAAGAAGTCTAGAAAGGCACTGTCTGGGAAGGAAGAGGCTTCCATGTCTATCTTTGATGAGTTTGAGGGTATGAAATCTGATGAAGACAGGGATGAGATTCATGAGGAGGAAATTCTAGATAAAATTGAGCCTAACAACAAGGAGATTCTTGATAAGGAAGACACCCTCAAAGGCAGAGAACGATGAGGAGTCTAACAAGCATCTCTAGGACACTATCCCTCCCATTCTGGAAGGTACAAGAAAAATTTGTTCTGAGCTGATTATTAACAGGGCTGGTGATGATACTCTAAAAGACCCCTAGCAAGAGATATCTAAGGAGGCTATAAATACTCTTTAACGCTCTGGAGAAACTCTAGAAGAATTCCCAAGAGGGTAGTGGTGATGATAATGATAAGGATAATGCTGAAGATGAGAACATCGACAGGGATACTGAACAAGGGATTGAGGCTGACTATGGGGAAATTGGTGAGATGGGCATGGAGACCAATGTTGATGAGGAAAAGGGAACTAATCCCTTGGAGATTTTTTCCAATACTTTTGACTAGACTGTTAGTTGGGAGGCTGGTAAACATCCTAATACTCTCTATGTGAACCTGACTATGGAGGATAACATTGATAAGGGAAAAATAACTGAGACTCAGAAAAATGGTGAGGCTACGTCTCTAAAGGAACAAGATTTCAACACAAAAATAGTCACCAATATGAGTGTTTTGCATGCGGCTAGAAGAAGAGATATCTTGGCCTTCAACCTAGACAAATGAGCGTTTCATGAAATCCAAGATTTGAGCGTTAAGTACAAAGCTTTGGATGCTAGGAATGAGGTGCTCGAAGAGATGGTGGACAAAATGAGGAATGTTGATGCTATGTATAGTGGCAAAGGTAATAATGTTTTTATTGAGGATTTTAAGAGTTCTAGCTCGCTTAATGAGAAGATGACTAGCATCATAGAAGATAAGCTCACCCCATCCTCAACAGAGCTATTAACTGTTAGAGTAGTCTTAGTTTAGCTAATAATTAATTCATTTAATTATTAGTCTATCTACTCTTTGCTTAAGTTATACTTAGGCAACTTTCTATTTCTTTAGGGTTTCCACCTTTAGGGTTTCGTGATTCCTTTTATAAGGATTCACTTCTTTACTTTTCATTACAGAGATTATTGTATTCAGTATTGTTGTTAATAGAAGCTTTATTCTTTGCAACATGGATTTCATGTCTCTGGCTTTTTGGCCGCCATAGATTTCTGTCTTCTCTTCTGTCTTGCTTCTATTCTGTGACAGGGTTGCATGCAGGTGATCTTGGGAGATTAGCTTTCAGCCTAATCCTCACATGGTATCAGAGCTCTCCTGTTGTTCGTATTTCATTGAAGCGTGCCAGAAGCAGAAGGTTTCCAAGGGTTTCAGAGGTTTTTTATGTATTTTTTGTTTTGGGTTTTGTTTCTGGTCACTTTGAGCTCAAACGGACATCTCCATTGAGCTCAAAGCGCCCAAAAACCCCAGAATAC
>MU224664.1:1814432-1857942 GCA_018584345.1 Thuja plicata
TCTATTTCTTTAGGGTTTCCACCTTTAGGGTTTCGTGATTCCTTTTATAAGGATTCACTTCTTTACTTTTCATTACAGAGATTATTGTATTCAGTATTGTTGTTAATAGAAGCTTTATTCTTTGCAAGATGGATTTCATGTCTCTGGCTTTTTGGCCGCCATAGCTTTCTGTCTTCTCTTCTGTCTTGCTTCTATTCTGTGATAGGGTTGCATGCAGGTGATCTTGGGAGATTAGCTTTCAGCCTAATCCTCACATTAACAACAAACAATTGCTCAGGAAGCTCTTGACCCTCAATAATGAGGGTATGAAAGCTAGTGTTACTAACCTTAATGCGTTGTATGCTCTGTGGGATGGAAATCATACTGATAAAAATATTATTACCGTTGATGATGATGCAGTAAAGAAGGATGAGCAAACTTTTGGCCCAGGGTCAAGAACCAAAGCAAGCACAAAGAAGAAAATGGGAGCTCAGCCTAAAGATTTGACGAGCCTAAAGGACTCTTTCCAGAAGATTCAGGCCCTGCTGGTGGAATCTGAGGATTTCCTCAAAATGCTGGACTGATTTGTTTTGTTGGGAGTTTTTTTGTTTCTGTTTTCTGGATAGTGTGTTGGCCACTTTCTGCTCTTTTTTGAGGATGGATCTTTAACTGTTTTATCTTGGGGCTTGCCCTCTTTTGGTTTTGTTGTTTCCTTATGGCAGTCGTTGCTTCTTGATACTTTTAATGTTTTTTCTTTCTCCTAGTTTGTAAAGGGTTTCAGGGTCCCCTTCAAAACCTATTGTTACCTCAATGAAAAACAAGTTAACTTTATAGTTAATCTTATTTTGCCAATTTGTTTATAATTAAATACTATTATTATTATTTAGCCAAAAATATGCAAATCATGTTTTTGTTTGGATTTTTTAATTTTAAAATATGTTGCTTCCAACTTTATTTTTTCACTTTTTGGATTCTTTTGGTTAGTATTTACTTTCTATTTTAATTTCAAAATATTTGTTTATACAAATTTCTTTATGTTGGTTTTTGTTAATTATTATTATTTTTTTGATAAATTTATTATTATTTTTATTTGGGGATTTGTTTTTGTAGTTAGTTTTATTATTTTGACATTTCTTATTTTTACTTTTAGGTTTTTAATTTCATTGGATTTAACCTTTTTCCTTTTGTCTTTTGTTTTTATTTACTGTTTACTAAGTTTTTTTATTAAATTGTGGGGAGGGAACCTTAATCCCTAGCAAAAAGAACAACACAACAACAAGAACACAACGAATCAAACTTCAGGCCATTAAATCTGAAAGGCAAAAAAACTTGCACCTAAGACTTAAAAATTTTAATAAAAATATATAAAAAGGAGAACTATATCCCAAATACTCACTACTACTACCATTATTTTTCCAACCATTATCATAGTAATAATTAACCAAAATAATAGACTTATTGGTACAATAGTTTAAGGGAATATCAACATTAAATAAAGAGTCCATAAAAGCCTTATAGGATATTAAGTCTTGCTTAATCGCAAAATCTAAACTAAAAATAAACTTGAAACTAATAAAATATAAAGAATTGTTAACATCGAAACCTATGTAAGAAAACATATTCATAGAAAACCAGAGGCAGATAGTCTCAATGAATAGCTTCGTAGAAAATAACACTCATTGGTTATAAGCTCCCAATTCCTTGAGAGGCACCATGGTCCACTCCTCTGTCCCTTGGACCTGTTCAACATCTTGGCCTTTTTTTTTAGCAATCTTCCTCATTTTACTATATCCTGACACAAGGCCCATAATAGTCTTTCTCATAATGTCATTTTTGACCATACATAGAGAACTGGTCGCATTTCCTAATCGCTCTTTGTAATTAGCATACTCTTTGTAATTAGCATATGAGGCTACATTTTCCTCAAGTTACAGATCTTAAATTTGGGATTGAAGATGAAGATACCTATTGTCACTTAGAACGGGGTTGGGGGACACATTCACACCTTGGACATCTTCAATATTATTAACACTGGAGCATTAGAGTTTGTCATTAAGCTCATCACAGTCATAAACCTGCTCCTAAAAGGAGGCCATCATTTTAGAGACTATTTTGTATAGAGTATTACTTAGACTAATAGCTATGTAGTCTATCATTTTACTAGCATTTATCACCTTAGAAATGAGAAGAGCAAATGTAGAATTGATTTTTTTGAGGAGCTTCTCCATTCTAAAAAAATTACGAGATGCATTGGAGATATCCACCCCTACAATATCCTAGAACTCTTCAAAGAAGGCTGGAGGGAAGCTATAAGGGCTGGAAGCTTTGTAGGCTAAAAAAGAGAACACGACATCTTTAAATTCCATAAGAGAAACTTGCTTCACCAAAATTTGATTGTATTCCTCCATCATCAACTGGGGAATAACATCCAGCATCCCTTTGGATTATCTAAACTGAGGTGGAGTATTTGATTGAGATTCAGTAAAGAAAGAGGCCACAATGTTTGATATTATCTTCATCTTAAGTGAAAGATCAATTTGGATTCCTTCTTCTATGTTTTAAAGTAGATAGGTGGAAGAATTTAGTGCTTTTATCCCCTTAAATTAACCATTAGATTTGTGAATTTTCTCTCCAAAAGACTTATTTCTACTTATTAAGTTTAATCCATCTCTCCCTTGGAGTTCTTTCTTCTTGACATGTAGCGATATCATCTTGAGCTATTTCCACCTTCTCATAAATAGTCTTTAGATATAATGACATTTGTTTTTAATTTAGCATGGAAAATGTCTCCAAAGAAAATCATGTTCCATCCTTTGAATTTATCTTTTAACACTTTCTTCTTATGATTAACTTGAAACATAAGGGAACCATTACTAGGAAAAATCCACCATTATTCCACTAGGTTTCAAAAATCAGGGTACATGGTCTATATTGTTTCATATCTACGAGGAAAGTGATCCTTTCTCACACCTTCATGCCAATATAGGATTATAGCATTATGGTTTGATCCAATTTTAGGTTGAGCAGTCAAGGAGAAGTTAGCTAAGTTATTCCAATTAGAGGAAAGTAGAAATCTATCCAATCTTACCTATATAAGATTTTTTCTTTACCTCTCGTTTGACAAGGTAAAGAGTGGTCCCTGTAAATCTATATCCATCAGGCTTGTAGTATAAAATAAATCCCCCAAATAACTCATAATGTCACTAAAATTCTAAGTTCCCCCCAATTTCTCTGAAGGATAAAGGGGAGAATTAAAGTCTCCCCCAAGCATCCACTTTCCCTGTGAGCTATTAAGAATAATTGAAGCTAATGAGTTCCATTTAAGGTAGCTCTAGAAGATCTCACATTTGGCATATACACATTGATCAGGTTCCATTTCAAACACGGATTTAAGATTCTAAAAGTGACAATTAAGATATTTTTAGATGAATGAAATTGAAAAGAAAAAGACCGTTGGGCATAGTATTAATTTTCACACGGCCTTTCACTTTCCCCTGAGAAGAAACCCATTTTCTTAACTGGTCAATAAAAGGGTGAAAGGAAAGGAACTTACCCACCAAAGCTAGATCAAACTCCACCATTATCTTCTTCAAGATCTTGTCAAGAACCTGGATAGTAGTTCCATTAAGCTTGTAGGAAGTCTTGTACGAGGCCTTAGATGTAAAATTGTCTATTTTGGGGGGTCTTCCACCCAACATCTTGTCCACATAAGAAGACATAGTTTCTTCCAAAAAGAAGGAATCAGAGGGAACGAAAGGACGAGTAGGGAGCCAATGTGGACCTTCCTGACTCACAAGAGGGATAACCTCTGCAACCTGACTCCCAATGCCAGGAACTAGAGTGGGATCCACCACACTGGGAAAGGGGGAAGATTCAAGAAACCTGCACTAGATCCCCATCCACAGATCCCATAAGGATCTTACCTAGCAACAAACGACAACAAGGCAGCGAACAAAAACACTAACATAGCCCAAGTGTCAATTATTACAACCATTTCCATGAACTTAAGTTGAATTTACATTTTCTTTTCTTATTATTTAATTTTATATTTTTTAACTACCCTCTCTCTTCCTTTTCTAAAGCATAATTTATGCAATTTTTTATTTATTTTTCCTCTTGATGAAGAATTACTTGGTGTGATTTGAAAGGTTGAATTAAAAATAATGCATACATTTTAATCCTAGAAGACTTGCAGTCAAAATAGATGAAATTGTAATATTTTAAGAAGATTGAACTCAAATTCACATTACTTATAATTTTGACATCATTAATTGATGAGCTTTACAAGTAATAAGAAGGGCAACACTCTAAAAGTATTAAGAGTATTTACAACTAAGAACTAGTGATGTACAATTAATAATTTCAACTTGATCAAATAAATGATAACAAAGATGCCTCACCTATGACTCAAAAATATATAACATGACTTCTAAGAATATATCTCAATTTAACATGTCATCTAATCAAGCATAAACCTTGATAAGTATCATGCATATATTCATTTGGTACATATTAACCAATATTAACTTTCTCATATTCTAAAAAGTTAATTTATTATATCCTTAAATGGTTT
The DNA here is from genome assembly GCA_018584345.1 of Thuja plicata. NCBI lineage: Eukaryota > Viridiplantae > Streptophyta > Pinopsida > Cupressales > Cupressaceae > Thuja > Thuja plicata. The sequence goes on from MU224664.1 coordinate 1,818,985, forward strand.
TACTTTTGATGTATCTATTATGCTTATCAAATAAATCTTCTAATGAGACTTTGGATAGCCAATTCCCTTTGATTTGTACCAAATCTTTTTTTTCCTTTTTTTTATTTGTATTTATGAATTCTTAAAACAAAAATCACTTCATTCAAAATATACAAGCTCATAAAACTCTTAAGCTTTATCAATAAATTTTATGCTTTTATAATCATTTTTGAAAATTTACTAATTGTTTAGATTATTTAGAATGCTTGATGTATATATCAATTTAATTATATATAAATTTGTTTTGAAATTAGGGCGTGGTAGGATAAGAGAAAAAAATAACTAGACAATCAACCTTACCATGTGATATCTAGGGATTGGATTGATTTAATTAACTCAACATCGCCCAAGGATTTCAGCTTTTTAATCTCCCTTTCTTGAACTACTCTTGCACATAATAACAATATCTTTTATTCTACTCCATTGTACATAATTTATGTGAAATATTTGGATGTATATAGTTTTAGGTTGTTTACTTTATCCTTTTATCATTAATATATAAGTATTGGGCCCATTTTTTATATAGTATATGAGATCTTGGATCTTAAAAATTGAGTACTATGTATAGTATGGTCTTGACCTTTGGGTTTAGGTGAACCACTCTTCTACTTCTATGAATTAGAGTATAAAATCAATCTATATGTATTTCACTACCCAGATCTCTTTAAAGGCTTCTTCTTAAAAGCATGTCATATTTGACAAGGATGTAAACAATTAAAATAATCAAATTTATCCTCTTTTCAGACCTTGTTAAAATAAGAAGACCTACCAATATTTTTAGAATAAGTGGTACTTGGATGTGTAATTGAATTTTTGTTGGTTGGATTCAAAGACATAGAAGTAAATGATTGAGAAGAAAAGGGATTCTTTCTAACGAGGATATACTTTAGAGATTATGACACAAACTTCTTAAAAAATACATGAATTTCTTTCCATTTAAAACTCTTAGAAATTTAAATTAATTGCCAATTTGTTCCAAATTTATTTTAATTACAAAAGTTTACAAGATCACAGAAACAAATTAAATAATGACTTTTTACACCTAAAAATTTGCCATAATGTAAAAAAGAGAGCCAAATTCTCAAAGAAATAGAAAAGTTTGGTTTACTTCACTTTCTGAACTCCCTACAGATTTGGTTTACTTCACTTTCTGAACTCCCCACGGATTTTGCATGGGGTGCAGAAATACAAATTCCCTTATTCTCCCTATATAATCTGCACAAACAAACATTTTTTTCCATAAGAATATGATTTCATGGGGTGCCAACATTGGAGCATATATTCATATTATATTAAAAAAAAATCAAACAAATACGATGCATATCAATAAAATCAACATCCACAACTGTTGGCAACATTCATTATTCGATTCAGATTGTTATTGCTCAACATTTGATTTAGGGTAAAGTATCTGTAAAACATTAAAACATGTTTGCTGGTGTGAAGCCAATCCCACGACCTCTTGCTCATATCTTCCATAGCCTATACACAGAATAGGAGTATTGACACAAGGCAGAGACATCCATCGAAATGTCAAATAACAGATAGCACCAATTTAGCAAGAAATCAAGCACAATCTCACATCAACCCTCCATTGCAGAATTTTCAGAGACCTTGCTGGAAGGAAAATAAACAGCAATTGCAGAGAAAAACAAAGTAAGGACAAAACACTGTTTTAATGAAAAATCAGAACCTATAATTCCATTGATAGCTGAAAAAGAAAGCCATGATTACAATATATTGATAGCTGAAAAAGAAAGCCATGATTACAATATATAACATCACCGTGCTAATTATGGTGAAGGATCAGTTAAACTAAAGATTGCAAGAGCAGTTCCAAAGAAGATTGTATGAGCAGATTGCATGAGCAGTAACTGATCCTGAAGTTACAGAAAAAGAAGGCCCTTAACATGCAGTCATAAACCATGGGTTGAAATTAACTATTACATATTACATGCAGGGGTTTGAAGTTGGAATTAACTACTACTCCAAGATCCATTGGGGCTCGTGGCAGAAGAAGCTTTCAATGTTATGTTACTTCGAGAAAAAGGACTTCCATGCTGTGTGGGCAGTTCTCCTAGCTCAATTATTTGAATTGCTCGTTGCTTCTTGGCTGCACAAACAGAAAAAAAAATAAAAAATTCATTTTCTTATAGCTCACTTCATACTTGATTCATTAGTAGTACATAATTTCAGGGTTTCAGAAACAAGAAAAAGGTAAACACAAACCCTTTTCTACTTGTTGGTACCCTTGTTGCAGCCTTCTCTTTGATGCTTCCACCTTCTCTCTGAAAGCTGATTTCTCATCCGCTTTGCACTCTTGAAACTTGGTACAATTTACTTGTTTTATGCTCTTCTTTCGACCTTTTGCTTTTTCAGAATGATCTTCCTCAGAGCACCAGTTTTCAGAATGATCTTCTTCTTCCGCTTTTTCAGAATGATCTTCCTCAAAGCACCAGTTTTCAGAAAGATTTTCCTCTTTTGCTTTTTCAGAATGATTTTCCTCAGAGCACCCGTTTTCAGAAGGATCTTCCTGTTCAGAGGAGCCGAGAGAGAGAGAAGCAGAAGAAAATGTGAAGAGCGTGTGGGCGATCTTGTCTCTCCTGTTCATCAATTCTTGAGGGCAATCTGAAGCAGCGACCGAAATTGCAGCCTCAATCACACTGAATATATCAACCTCTGCGCCCTCAAAAAACTTGCGCCATTTTCCTATCGATCCCATTTTCTTCTATTTCTTGAACTTCGATTTTCTTATTTTTCACTTCAATTCACAATGGATGAGGCATCGATTCAATGCAATTTATAGAAAAAATGGGTTAAGATGCAAGTCAATGGACGAGGAGTCGATTCAATATGCAACTCAGACTGCAACTTTCTTGCAATAGTTTTTAAAACTAAGTTCTGGCTATTTTTCGTAGTTTAAAAAAAATATGTTTTGTTTTCTTCCTATTTTAAGGATTTACTTCTAGTCTAACATGACTCTGTTAAAGCAATGTGGTTATATTAATTGCATCCGCATTAAAGATTTACATGCAATTTTAGTTCTATTTTTAAATTAATATAATTTTAAAAAATTAAATGTACAATTTTAAAAAAAAAATAATAGTTTGATTGGTTCTTTCTATTATTAGATTAATGTGGAAAAAATATACAAATATTGTATTTATGTCTACATTTTAAATTTATTGTTGATTCATTTCAAAAATTTGAAAAAAGAACTTAGTTTAGTTTTAAATTTTGAAATGATTTGAATGAAAAAAAAAAGATTAATTTCTACTTTTTCTTTTCAATTTCACAATTATAAGAATAGAAATGACATGCGTGCAAAAATACAAAATAGAATAGAAATGTTGCTTAAAAAATATAGAAGATTGTATTTATATAGATAGATTTTAGTTTTAAATTTATTGTTAATTATTTAAAAAAATTAAAATAGAGCTTGATTTTAGAATTTGAAATGATTTGCATGCAAAGGAAAAAACAAAATAGAAATTTTGCGTATATATCTAGATTAATTTCTACTTTTTCTTCAATTTCATAATTTTAAGTCCAATTAACTTCTACTAATGCCTACGTAGTACACAATATAAGCATCCATCTACCTACATTATAAGCATCTATTCCCTTGTCATTATATTCGTCAAATAAAAATTAGTTTTAGATTTTATTTAATTATTCAAATTTAAATAACACACATGGTGACATAATCATATATCTTTGAGATATAAGTTTTCTTTCGCATTCATTATAAGTCTCACCATAATTAATTATTAATTGATTATGTAAATCCTTACATCGACCATAATTATAACCTTAACCCTAAACCCTAACCAAAATTTCATAATCCTAACTCTAACCCTAACCATAATCTAAACTCCTAACCCTCACATCTAGCCATAGCCCAAACTCTAGCTTTAACGATTATGTAAACCCTAACTATAACTGCAATCCCAATCCTTACCTTAACTACAATTCAAACCATAATTATAACCCTAACCTAACCTTGACTCTGGCTCTAATCCAAACCCTAAACCTAACCTTGACTCTGGCTCTAATCCAAACCCTAAACCTAACCCTAAACATGATGTAAACCCTAACATTGACCATAATTCTAACCATAACCCTAAACCCTAACCCAAAGCATAATCCTAACTCTAACCCTAACCTAAACCTTAACCCTAATCCTAATTATTTTTCTAACCAAAGAAGGATGCTAAGCCTAACTATATCACTAACCCAAAATAGAACTATGATGTAAACTATAACCCTTATCCTAACCCTCACCCTAGCCATACCCCGAACCCTAGATCTAACCATTGTGTAAACCCTAACTATAGTGATAATATCAACTTTAACCCAAAACCCTAAGCATAATCCTAACCATAACCCTAATCCTAACCCTAACCCAAATTCTAATACAAGCCCTAATCATAAGCCTAAACATTACGTAAATGTTGACACTCTATATAATACTAACCATAATGTAAACACTAACTATATCCATAATGCTAACCCTAACTATAAATCGTAACCCTAATACTAACCATAATGTAAACCCTTACCCTAACCCTAATCATAAATGATAAACCCTAATCTTATAAGTTAAACCCTAAATCCTAAATACTAATCTAAACTATAATCCTAAATGGTAAACCCTAATCGTAAATACTAAATTATAATCCTAAATATTAAACCATAATCTTAACCATAATCCTAAATGCTAAACCCTAATCCTAACCCTAATTGTAAAATCATAATCCTAACCTCAATCCTAGATGTTAAACCCTAATCTTTGCCCTAACCCTAATAATTTCATAATGGTAAAGCCTATCCTAAATGGTAAACCCTAATCTTGAATGCTACATCCTTATTTCTAAACTCTAATCCTAAATGCTAAACCTTGATCCTAACCCTATTTTTTCTAAACCATAATCCTAAATCCTAAGCTAAACCATAATCTTAAATTGTAAACCCTAATCCCCTTGATATAAACACTAACCCTAACTACAATCCTAAACCTAACCCTAAACTATAACTCTAGCCATAATCTTAATCCTAACGCTAACCCTAATCCAAACCATAACTCAAGCCCTAACCATGATGCAAACCCTAATTATATCTATAATCCTAACCCTAAACCCTAACTCTGACCATAATCATAACTTTAACTCTATCCACAATTGAAAGCCTAGCCCTAGCCATGATGTAAACTATAACCTTGACTATACTCATAACTATAACCCAAACCCAAATCCTAACCATAATTCTAATGTTGAATCTAAGCCTAATGCTAACCATGATGTCAACCCTAACCCTAACCAAAATTTTAACCATAACTATCAACACTAACCCTAACCATAATCCTAAACGTAACCCCATACCCTAACCCTAACCCTAACCATAATCCTAACCTTGACCTTGACCATACTTCTAAGCATAACTTGTATGATGGTTCCATAGTTAAAGGTTGTAACTGAAACCAAACCTTAGGATTAGAATTATTATAGTGCATTAATAACCCTAATCTACTGCTAACCATTATATCTTAATCTTGTAACCTATTTAGATCCTTAACCCTAATTCTATCTCTATCCACCCTAACTCTAACCATAATTCTAACCTTAACCCAACTCTAACCATATTAATAAATAATATTATTATATTAATTTGTAAAAAAATAATTTAATATAATACAATTAGAATCTTATTGATATATAAAATGTTTTGAGGAACTATCATCTGGTTTTTCTATTGAGCTCTACAACATTATCGCAGAGATTCTGTGGGGTCTTCCCCACTGGTGGAAGGTCGTCCTCCTAGCATTTAATACAACATACTGCAGTTAATGGATTCCTTATCTCTTGGCGAAGGGCTCTTAATACATGTCATGAACAACCCTAAACCAATGGAGGCAAAAACAAAATTGTTCAAGTAAACTCTTGAAACACTCAGGCAATTCCAGATGGAGCAAGGTTCTACCAACAACCTGCAAGATCCATCCATGCAACAAAAAGACAACATAGAGGTACGAAACCCTCTGCAAATGCCCTCATTCTTAAATCCAATTTGTAGATGGCTCTTTCTATAGACGCAGTGAAAAGTAGGTTGAAAAATAGTGCAGTTTTTATAGCAACCCATGATGTTCAAAGCTTCCATCTCTTAACTTTTTGAACGATTGGTTGTTTTCAGTTTGGGCTAGTCGATTAGGGTTTCATTTTACTTATTGTCGAATGCTTCATAAAGGTTTATTTTTTATTTTTCTATCTAACCCTAATAGCCAGAAGGAGATAATCAAATGATAATTTTGGAGGGTTGGGTTCTATAATTTTAGGGTAATCTCTTGGTCACCTGAAGCCATCCAAGATGATATTCTTGCCCCTCCTAGTCCTCGGTGACTAACCATTGTAAATATTCCCCCATATCTCTAGAACTTGGTCCCCCGTGCCCTTGCACCCATTGGCAATATTTTGAGGGTGGATAAAACCGACCATCTTTTCCCTCATATTGATGCTAGTCATTATTTCTCTGAATTCGGGCCTTGATATACTGAATTCGGGTATCTTATATCTTTCCCTATTACCTTCTTAGGCAACATTAATGCATGTTTTTTTTATGCTAAAAAGAGGTTCATTTGAGAAATTCATGTACCCTATGCTAAAAAAGAAACTTCATCCTAACCCTAAACTTGTCAGGTTGAATAATGGTGATCTCAATAAGATGAACCAATCTAAAACTAATCCTAATACCAACAAATATTCTAGAGACCTCATCCCACCTTCCAATACCTCTCTTCCTCTGATTTCACAAGCCATCAGTGATAAATTGGATCAACTTAAAGATGCCTTCTCCAAGAAAGTAGAGACCCTTGTCTTCCAAAAAGATGATCACCTTCCCGGTGTGCAGGATTTACCTTATATCTCTTCCTTGAAATTTGGTTTGGAACCCCAAGCTCATCATCCCAAACATAGAACCAAAAATTCACAACAAATTTCTCTTAAAATTTTCAAAACGATCTTGGATCCTAAGGCAAAATTCATGATACCACTAAATTAGGAAAGATCTTCTCTCCCTCAAGTTCCCCCTAATGATCAAACCCCCCATGAGGGTTCCATTCTTTTCCCTCCCTCATTAATTATGGAGACAATATGGGTGAGAGTGCTCCTCTAGGATCTAGGCATTTGGGAAAGAGTGGGGGTAGGTTCGAGTTGCAGGATTGTGTTGTTGATGTTGCAACTTCTAGTAATGGCTTGGAAGCCCTTCAAAATGCTTATGGTGGTGAGGATAAATTATCTAACTACTCTCTTGTGGTTATCCTAGCTCCTCCTCCCCCTCCTCCCCTACCCAAGCCTCACCTTCCCTTTCTTCCTAAACTGGCCACTCTTACTCCTATTGACTGCATGAATCATGAGGGAGAGTAAAAGGTGTCACCTCATATGCAATCTGATAGTGAAAATTTGGAGGAGGGTGAGATCAAGGAGTTGGATATCATCATAATAATAATCTAATTCCACTAACCACAATGCATATAATAATAATTCAGCATAACATTGTCATGTTAACCATTTAATTTAACCAATCTAATACTTAATTGCATTATTCTATTAATCATTTAATGAACATCACTACATACTCAATCACGATTCAAATCAATTGATCAATTGACGTTCACATAGAAATAATATTTAAGCACCTAAAATGTTTTAGAATCACAACTCATCCTATTGTGAATACAATTTCCTTATTCCAAATCAATACACACAAATCAAACACTCAACTTCATTGCTATAATAATCAATTAACCAATTAGCCCTAATGCAAAATAATGTATCATAGAATCATAAACATTAGTACGGAAGAAAATAGAGTGCATCAAAATCCAATATGATCCAATAAAATATAAACCCATAATGCATCAACATAAAGAATTCACATACTAGGTCCATCATAAAGATAAATGAATTGCTATGACACCCCGGGGAAGGGTCTCTCCAAATACCAAGCAAAACTATAGTGGTAGTCTCAGAATGAAAAGAAGGATAAATCACACCGAGTGGATCACATAAAATCCTTTCACAAGAATATCATAGCATCAAAAGATCATCTCAGCTAGTCATATCAGAGCATAACAGGACCTCAGCTCGCGTGTCAAGTCCAAGGCAAGTCACATAATCAAGTAGACAATAGATCACCTCGAGGGTACAATCTCACAAAGGATCAACATGGTCATGAATACAAGAATAAATACAATCCACGCCCCTTGGGATTTCAAACATAGAAGGGGAACGAGAGAGACACTACAACAATAACCTATTGACAGGTATGACTATAGTCCATCTAATTTTCATTGTGTTTTTTCTTTATCTTGTAAGTAAATCTAGATCTTTAAAAGAGGCATTATCTTTAGATGATCATGGTTCTTGGTTAGAGACAATGAAAGATGAAATAAAGGCCTTGGATAAATGTGACACATGAGATCTAGTCATTTCTTGAGGGGATAAAATCTATTGAATGCAAATGGATATTTAAGAATAAATTTAGAGAAAATGGTATGTTGGAAGGTATAAGGCCCAACCGGTGAAGGTTACACACAAGTTATGTTTAACCAGCTTGTCCTAAAACCTAAAAGCAATATTCTAATTGTGAAGTACCTTTCTTGACTATCAAAAATGTGTCTGGACAATTTTGCATCCTAGAAATGAGACAAACTCTATTTGCCTCTCACACCTCCACTCACAAGTTTCTAAAGCCTTTTAGAAAATATATGTTGTGATCAAACTCTTGATGTGCCTTGTCTATTATGCTTGTCCTTATCCTGCTCAAACTTCTCATTTTAGATAATATCCATTTTAAGAGCTTTCTACAATGTCATCTAGTAAGTTATGGCCTGATTCAATGCCCGCATTTTATAGATAACAATGTTCTTTGATATGTGTAGAAAGTATAGACAAGACTCTTTCTTATATCAAATTGTCTAGGATATGGAGGACTTAGTTTGCAGAATCTTCGAATCGTCGTAATTTTCTTTCTAATGTTCCAAAGGTCACGTGCATATCGCTTCATAGAACTTAATTCTTTTAGAGATTTGTTGACTACCATTCCCCTGAATCAAATGAGAAAATATCTCACTCATGGTCTCATTGTATCTTTAGAAGAGGAGTGCTACAATATTTATGCTAAATTATCTGACAAAATCTTAGATATTGAATACTATTTTTTATTACAAATTAGTATAAATAATATCAATTATGAGTAAAAATATGAGTTTTCTCCAATTCATAATACTTATTTGTAATGTTTTAGGTTTACATTGTATCACATTTTTTGAATCAACGTTTTCAATCATACTTTATGATCCATCATCTTCTTGAACCTTTTGATTGTGCTTTCTATTTTTCTGATGATGGATCATAGAGTGATTCAAAAAATCTAACACAATCTAAACTAGAAACATTGTAAATATCAATTATGATTACAATAATGTTAATGTTATAGATTAATTTAAATGAATATATTTACAAGTCTGAAAATAAAATTGTTTAATGTTTTGATATTCTTTATTAATATTCGTAAGTGCAATAATGTACTTTCTATTAACATTTTCAAAATTTGAAAACATTACTACTATAATGGATCTCCAAAATCAGTAAATGGCTTACCAAATTATAGAATATAATGTCTTGCATATTGAATTGATTCCATATGCAAAACTAGAAATCCCTTCTTGTATGTTTTTAATGATTGTATTAGTAAACTAAAACACACGTAAGATGCATATTTTCTTGAACTAGATAAGCCTTACTTAATATTTAACAAGTGATGATAGGATTTTATATATTATATAGAGTTTTGATGTCAAATTTATTAATGTTGAAGGTTTAGAATTAAATATAAATCATATAAGAATGTTTAAAAGGTAATCCACGCTTCATTTTATTTTGTTTTAGTAGTTAGATTATTAAATATTGGTAAATTTCATATTAGAGTCCAAGCTCTTTATATCAATAGCCACAAAGATATATGGAGAGAGTATTATGTGAGATGAGATTGAGAATGGATAACACAGTTTAAAATACCAAGCTCAATACAAAAAGTCAAAGAAATGGTAAAGGAATAACATAGAAATAGAAACAATACACAAAGAAAGGCTAATGATTAGCAAATTTCTACAAGTCACTAGTACATTATCATTCTCTATTAAAAAATAGTTTATCATTAAATGGGGCCTCGCCTAGTTCATTTTCCTTGGATTTAGCATTATCCTTCCATTAAATAGGTCAAGCTTCATCCTTTTTCTCCACAACTTGAGATCTAGTTCTCATAAACTAGGATCGTCCTAATTCGTCCCTTGGTGTTTCGAAGCTCAAATTAATTGACATATATATTTGTTTTCAAATTCCTAATTGTCTCACTATTGAAAGAAATAAACTCAACAATGTGCTTGAAATCAACTTGATTTTTCCTTGGCTACATTCTAGCATAACTCAGGACCCTAGTCACTAAAATTTGGAAAAGTGGATCTCTACAATAATCACTACAATGTAAATATCTCAATTCCTCTCAAGATATTAGAAACAAGAATAGACCTAGCTATTGCCCCTAAGGGATAGCTAGGTGTTGGGATTCTTGTTCCATTTGTGTTGTTAGTGTAATGATGTCATTACCTAAGTAGTTACTTAGTTGTTAACCCTTTATAAAATGACCTATTCATACATAACCTTAATTTTAGGGCATGTGCAAGATCATGGTGGGCCAAACTAAACCCTTGAGTGGTGATGAAAATTCAGAAAATTAGAGTTAGGCAACTTAACGTTAAAATTTGAATAGGTTATCAACATTATTTTTAAAATATATAACAATAGAATTTATAGAAAATTGAATGTAGTTTCTAAGCTACTATTTGTTTTGAAAAAAAAAGTCTATTTGGTGAAAAATTGAACTTTCAATGTAGTAGTATTAAAATTTTAGGAAAAAGACAAAAAGTAGGTGTATGTTGACCACCCTAACCACAATCAAATCATAATATTTTTTAATAAGATTTTATATATAATTAGAAGACTCGTATCTAGATGTGACACATATTTTATTTTGTAATTTTTGTCAAGTAAATAATTAATTATAAGTTTTTCAATATAGATTTGTAAAAATATAAAAGCTTGTTTGTTTGGCCACCATAACTTGGTCAAAACTTTATGAAACTCATTTTTTTAATTCTATAGTATGAAAAGTATAGAATGTGATGCATGTGTTGGATTCAAAAAAATGTGATATCATTTGAAAGTTATAATTGTTTTTCAATTGGCCTATCAATCAAGACTTTAGTTGTAATTTAAATAGAAAATGAATAATAATAATTTATTAAATTCAAAATAAGGCATAATTAATATTTCTAGAAAGTTGAGAATATCCTTAAGAAACCTTTTTTGTTTCATCAATTTCGAGCGAAAAAAAGTCATCAACCACATGGCAAAGTCTACAAAAGCAAGCAAAACTCCTAAACACATTTTTTTGTTGACTTTCCAAGTTTGGCATGTCCTAGCCAAATCCCAAAGCAATCCCAAGGAAAATATCAAGGTTGCATATTTGTGTTAGAGGTAATGGATACTGGATAATATTTGATATCCGTAGGTATTAGATATTAGATATTATCAAACATCCAATAGTTCCATCCATATCGAATATCAGATTCCTGATACTTTCCGATATTTAATTTTTAACAATTTATTTCATATAATATATCCTAATATATTATATATTATAATCTCTTATACAATTATCTGTAGTATATAATATATTAAACTATTATATTATTATTATTTATAGTACTTAAAATATTATATTATATTATTTATTTAATATATAAATATTTACATATATTATTAATACATATAATATGATATAATTAATGATATTAATGTATATATATTAGAAAATTTACCTAATATAACATTTTATATTAAATAAATTCTCTCTCTCTCTCTCTCTCTCTCTCTCTCTCTCTCTCTCTCTCTCTCTCTCTCTCTCTCTCTCTCTCTCCAAACTATATCATATATGTAGAAATTGTTGAATAGGCCAAATAAATGAGAGGGGGTGAATCATTTATTCAAAAACTCTTCTTCAAATTAAACTCAACCGATAAGAATACTTAAAGCGTGAAAACCATCACAACACTGAAAAAAATATTGCATAATAGCTACTAGATTTTTACATGGAAACCCAAGGTGGGAAAAAACACAGACAAACTAATTCTCATGAAAATGAACATTGATTAAGGTCACACCGGTTAAGGTGATGTTTACAAATGCTCACTGTAGGTGTGGCTCACTATCAGCTGATCTAACTACCCTTAAATACAAAAAGGATATCAAAACCAAGAGAAATAGCTAATTATCAATAAGAGGCTCACCGCCTACATAATTTAGCTAACTACCAATGGGAGGCTCACTACCTCCATAATCTAGCTAACTGCCAATGCAATATTGATAACAATAAACCCACCATTGAAATATCAAACACAATAGAGTGCTACCATTGATAACATATGCTCGCACAGAGAAAAGAGTATACAGAGATATAAGCCTCTGTTTCATGCTCGCATACTACTTCTCCATCCTCGCAAGATCAACTTCAATATATACCAATGCAAGTCGGAAAAAAAAAACTTTTATGTCAGCCTAGCACAAATTGAAATATATCACCCTAGACGATTCCTGCAGTAGTAGGGAATAAAATGTGGACCACATAATCCTCCTCGCGCAAAGCAATACTCTACACAGTCATCATAGTTGATGAATAAGCAAATACATGTTACAAGGAAAACGCTCGCTCTGAAGCACATCAACTGATAACCTGAGCATTCTGGACCCAAAGGAAAAGATCTCATCATGCCAACATGAACGAGACCAAGACAAATATAGCATGCCTTGTGGTACACAACTGACCAAAACCAGAAATACTGATGGGATATCGATATACCCCAACCAGACCACATCAACTAGGGGTGGACCCACAATAGTGGGTTACACTTTTTTGCCTGAACGGACATTGAACTCACATTTTGAAAAACAATTTTACTTTCAGATGCATATTGCCGCTAAACCGTTACAAATCATAAGATGAAGTAAATTAGAGTATTTTAAGATTTTCCGTCTAGATTCTAAATTCTTTTTTTGAATTGATTTGAATCAATTTTTCTTTCTCCCATGAAAATTGGTATGTTGCTGAAAACATGATTTTTAAAGAGTGACAATATTTTCATAAAGCATAGTTTTTTTTTATAAAATAGATATCAATGTGGTTCTTTCGAATTTCATTTTGTAACATCCATATCTAGAACCTGGAATTGGTTTCATGAATTTATCACTAGTATTTCATATTTTATTAATGTTTGAAGTTGACTAAACCGTAATTTTGACATGTTATTTCCGTAACTTGTAACTTGTCGTGTATTTGTCCAATTTCAATTTTTTTTTATAGAAAGAAGACTTCAATACCAAGGGCATTGTTATTTTTCAAAAAAAATTTCCTCTTTTTTACTATTTTCCATTGAATGTCGAACACAAAGGTTTATATTTGGTAAGAAACCTACATTTGATTGACGTAAAAAAATATGTGCATAATAAACTCAAAATTTATCAAATTTATAACCATTAGAAAGCTTGTTTTGAGTACTTGTGCCATGCAAAAGGGTGTGTCCTTACTGTTCCATTTGAGCCCTATAATTGAGCCCCAAAGCCATGAAATCTTCATAAATTTGTTGGCCTTCGTAAAATGGGCCTAATCTGAAGGTTTCGATAGAAAGTACTTTTGATCAAAACTAATATGTTTCAATCGAAAGTACTTGAGATTTTTTGCGCAGTTAAAGTTTTAACTCAAGAACCTTCGACTGAAAATAATAATTGACTTTCGATAGAAACCTTGGTCGGCCAATTTAGTTTTTTTTTAGGCTAGTAATGATCTCATATAAATAAACATTTTTTTGCCTTATTTTGTAAATTCGAAAGTTGCAAAATAATTCTCATTTTGGAGAATGAAGACATTTGGAAGTGTATTTTTTTTAATTTTGTTAGATTTTAGTGGAGCAATTTTGTGAAGGAAAGAGATGGGAAATAAAAAGAGAAGGGTAAATAAGACTGCACGAAACTATTCACCTGAGACTGAACAAAGACTACATGAAGAATCACTGGCAAGATATTATCATAGGAAACAAGGTATATATCTGTGTGTGTGTGTGTGTGTGTGTGTGTGTGTATGTATATATGTATACATATATATATGCGCGTGCGCACACACACACACACACACACATATATATATATTGAGTGGATGGTTAGGACTTATCTCAATACAACATGTATGCGTGATATTGCAATACTAAATAAGACGAATTAAGACCTAACATGAGTAATACAACCTAAAAGGACCTCTTAAGACCTAACATGAGTAATAAGACCTAATAGGACCTATTAAGACCTAACATCATACTTATAGATCAACTTGCATTGCTCCAGTGTGACAAGAGTAAACGAGAATGCTCCATCAAAAGAAGAATTCAATTGCATCACATGGTTGGTAAAATCTCACCAATAACTTATGCAGATCATAGATGCAATGAGCTACTCAATTTGATAGGGTCAACTTCCTTTCACCAACAACATGTAGATGATAGATGGCAAGAGCTACCTAGTTTCATAGGGTTAGTCAATTTTTACCAGTAGCATGTAGATGATAGATGTCAATGGCTACTTGATATCATAGGGTTAACTACATTTCACCGTTAACATGCAAGTGATAATGCTCGAAGCTACACTCTTTTTATAGGGTTTAGATAGGCTTTCACTAAAAGCATGCAAGAAATCAAGGCTCGTAGAATGTAAGTGATGGATATCAAGATCAATCTATTTCAAGAGTTCAATATTGGTATCAGTGTACCAAAAGGATGCATAGTTTCAAATAGGGTTTACACCAGGTAGGATTTTCTAGTTGATTAATTCGATCTATGTGATTAATAGTATAGTTGCTAGCTTTGGGTCTATGATATAACCATAAGACATCTTGAATACATAACTAATACAATAGTTTGATGAGCTATATGATTAATGAGTTGTTGAAACTTTATTATTGGCCTTAGATTATGATACGTGGATGTGTTTTCTTGATTTTTAAACTTTGTCACAATTGGACTAAAAAATTGAACATTGAATCCTTAGAAATGTCCAATAATATAAAGAGTGGTTTTTTTACTCTAGTTTTTAAATATTTAATTTATTCTAATAACTAGATGATGTAAATTGATTTTTAATAGGCATGTATAAGAGCCACTTTCTAAAAGTAACATTTTCA
This sequence comes from Thuja plicata, assembly GCA_018584345.1. NCBI lineage: Eukaryota > Viridiplantae > Streptophyta > Pinopsida > Cupressales > Cupressaceae > Thuja > Thuja plicata. The sequence goes on from MU224664.1 coordinate 1,834,363, forward strand.
ATACCATCCTATGCATGTGTATGACCACCATAATTTGGCCTACACAAAAGTATTTTTCTAATTCCCTTTGAAAAAGATGTGTATTATACTAAAGGTTGATTAGTATATTTTTTTAAAAAAAAATTATGTTTTATTGTTTTTTTTTTCTGTTTTCAAAAACCCCTCGGTAGAATCACCATTTCTTAAGCTAAACCAATCCTTTTTTGAAATATATTTGGAAACTAAACATCGTAATTTATAGTTGATTTTAATTTAATTTAAAAAAATCTTTATAAAACATTGTTACTCATATTGCCAAAGTAAGTTTTTCTCTTGTTTTCATGACATTATACTTGCAAGTCCAACATTAAGGGTTGGGTTTCCAAGCAAAAAACAAAGGCAAAGATACGAGTTTGAATTTCAAATTTTATTAAACGTGTACCTATTCCAAAATACACTCATTTTAAGCAAGAATATGATGTAATTAGAAATGTGTAACCGTTTTAAATTGTGATGGAACTAGAAACGGGCACCCATTTTAAAATATGATGTAATTAGAAATGAGTACTGATTTTGATAAAATTAAAATAGGTCCATGTTTTACATGAGCATAAAGTTTGGTTCAAGAGCACGAACCTAAATGATACCCATTTTTTCGAGATCTGTTTGGCCGAACATTTCCCCTATATGTGAACCCAACTTATTGTGGGTCTAGGATGGTGCACATTGTTATACCTAGCCTTTGCCAATAAGCAAATCAATATTATATGCTTGGTTGTTGTATTAGATGGTGGCAGATTGTAAAAAGGATGGGACCCACTACATAATATGGTATGGGCTAATATTCTTTCTTTTTCCAAATGAGATCAAGTAACAAGTTTGTGTTAAGTTGGTTTCATCTACTTCTATTGTGTCAATTGGTTATTATTTGCACATGCAATATATATGAATCATTCACACTAGATATATGGGATGTATGCTTGAGCAATGGCCTATTGCGCTTGCAATGTGCATATGAACTTGTCATTGGTGTACCTATGATTCATATATGAGTAGATCACCTTGAATATAAGTGATGCATGCTCAAGATAATCATTGTGTGAACTTGGGATCTTAAAATGATATTAACCATATGTGTTTTTATGTTATTTACACACGAATGATAAAATGTGACATTATCATTCTATTGTAACTCAACTAATTTTGAAAGCTTAAACTTAATGACAAGTTATGGTTTAAAACTAAATTTTGAATTCTCCCTTGGCATTGGTTTACAAATTACTAAACCTTTTGTTTCCAAAAAGGGATATGTATGCAAGGTCATCAGGAATAAACCCTCAAGTTTTAGGGTTGGATTTAGTAATGACCTTTAATATCAATAGCAAGAGTGGTGACATGTAATTATTGTCGTGGCAATCGTTGAATAAGTTGGTAGTTATGAATTGAACAGAAGTACTTTTTCACAACTTACCTATTTTTCCCCTTTTTTAATGTAAATGAAAAATAACCTAAAGTATGGAAAATAACCTAATCACCAAATAATTGTTTACATGCAAGAAGCGACATTACAAAACTTACTTGTCCCCAAAGATAACAAATAAAGATGCTACCAAATTTAAACTAGAAGATTTCTATATTTCACCAAATACTCTCTCAATTTTCAACTTGTATTCTCTAAATTCAATTACTATTTCAAGAATCAAGATGAGATTTCCTTCTTCATCCAAGGGAGGCAACTTGACAAAAATAACCACATTGTGAGAACGTCTTCTTAAGGCGAGAAGCATAAAATACATTATGCACTCTAATACCTTCTAGTACCTTCTAGTAATTGCAAATCATAAGCCACTTCTTCCACTCTTTATAACCTTGGATGGACTGCAAAATTGGGGCTTAATCTTCTTAGCATCACTCTTTTTAAGAGTAAATTGTCTATAGAGTTGTAACCTAAAATACACCATACCAATTATATAAAATGAATACTCAACTCTATTACAATCGATATACTAGGTCTGTTGATTCTAAGCATGTTGGAGGTTGTCTTTCAGTGATTTTCAAACATCTTGGCTCTACTATGATAATCTTTGGCTCTTGGTACTTTGTTGACACAAAACAAAATATCAATGAAGACAATAGCTCCATATCTATATAATTCTATAATGGTGACATTTTAGTAGATATGTGATAAGATATATTTTAACATATTGGGACTGTGTTTCATCCTAATCAATCTCAACAACTACTGTCAAAACAAACACAAGAACGAGACAGTCAATGCTCTACAAGCCACACAATTTGAACACTTTGTTGAAGAATAAATCAGCAACCTACTAAGCTTTGAAATATGAACAAATAGAAAATAAGTGCATACACCTTATTAATCTCTCAACAACATATGTGCAATATTTACCTTGTACCTTGAGGAACTTGATGATGAAGTTCGTAGTGATATTTAACCAATTTTATTGAGAATAAATAGGGTTTCTAATAAATCAGTGAAAAGGTGCTCCCCAATTTAGTTTTTCTTGGGCATACTTTCCATACTTTAAGAGGCCATTTCCATTAAAACCTCTCCCGAATCTACTTATCTTGAAATATCCCTACTGGTTCTGAAAACCTTCTTTTTAACTTTGATTCAAGTTCCAAGAGATTCTTCAGCCACAACATCCTTCTTACCTTTGACATATTCTATGTAAAGATCATAAACTTACAACCTATCTAATTTTGTTGGTAGGAAAATATTTTAAATTGTTAACAATCAGTTTTGACAACAAATTATCCTACACGTGTACCCTTATTTTGCTACTTCTATAATAAAAAACAAATTATCCTACACCCGTGTACCCTTGTTTTACTACGTTTTTTACGTTTATTATAAAAAAACAAATTATCCTACACTCATGGTGCACTATCTAAACTTCCTAAAGCATGCATGATAGCTTGATTTTATTTATCGTAAATGGAGTGACTTTTTCCCACCTCTTTCAACTTCCTACTATCGAAATTAATTGAATACTTATTTTGTATTAATACCATTCCACTCCAATTCATTGCCCGAAACATTAGGTCAAAACAAGACAAGAACTCATTGCATTCTTATTAGTTTTTATCATTTTTTTGGCAAACAAAGATTGGGCCTCCAAAATTCTCATTACCTCATCCAAGTGTTTCTTGTGCTCCACACAAGTCTCACTATATATCAAGATGTCTCATAACACTAAAACCAATGTTCTACATTGTTGTCTGAAGACTGGGTTCATTGAAGATTGGAATGTTACAAGCATGTTAATCATCCTAAAAGACATGACTAAGAGTTTATAACGTCTAGATGTCTTCTTCTCTAACTTTGATTTGGTAAAATAAATTGCACCATTTAACTCATCAATTAGTTCATCAATCACGAAATTGAATATTAATTTTTGATGATCTTCCTGGAGCAAAATAATTTAAATAATTTATGTGCATACACAGTTCTATTCTTCACCAAGGTCACAAAAGATGTAAAGGTACTTTGCTAGGATAAATATTTCCCATCTCAAGGAGCTTAATAGCTTTTATGTCTCTTCATTTTGCCTTCTAACATGGTGATAAGGAGGGGTAATCAATGGCTTCACTCTTTCTTCCAACCCAATAATGTGCTTTGATCCCCTATCTAGTGGTCTTCCTAGAAGTTTTCCACTAAAAACTAAAACTTTATTGTACCTATCCAACAAAGTCTAGACATATTCTCTTATTAATTGGAGAGTGAGCAAGCATGGTATTAGTTGCCCACTCTTCTTGGTCATGACAAAATAAACCCTTTGGTTGTAACAACACGGAAGATGTCCATTGGACATACCACTCGAGACCACTTTTCTACCATCAACATGAAACTCGAGTTCCATTCCATGGTTTGAAAGACTTGAGTAATCTTACCCAACCAATGAAACCATTGGACACCCAATAAAACAATTGTCTTGTGTTGTCACCACATGAAATTCATCTTCACTTTATAATTCCCAAGTAAGAGGCTCAATGAAACCATTGGACACCCAGTAGATCAATTGTCTTGTGTGGTCACCACATGAAATTCGTCTTCACTTTATAATTCCCAAGTAAGAGGCTCAACTTAGGATTCCCTTGAGTACGTTGGAAAGTAAAGCCATCAACTTTCGGCACATTCCATCGATATAAATTATGAGTGGCTTTGGGCACAATGATGAGCCACATACCCTATAAATCTTAAAAAGATTGATACTTTCGTAAGAGGCTCAACTTAGGATTCCCTTGAGTACGTTGGAAAGTAAAGCCCTCAACAACTTTCGGCACATTCCATCGATATAAATTATGAGTGGCTTTGGGCATAATGATAAGCCACATACCCTATAAATCTTAAAAAGATCAATACTTTCGTGTGCCCAAAATATGCAGTTTTTTCCTCATCATGCCTCTCTTCTGGTATATTTTCATCATTTTTTTGAGGATCAAATTGTTCTGAATTTTTTTAATTTAATTTATCATTAGCAACCACCTCTATGTAATGAACTTGGCCTTTCCTAAAGCATTTATGACCTAAAACCCAAGGCTCCTTGCATGGGAAGCATAATTTCTTCCTCAATTCATTTTTGGCTTCTTCTTCCAACTTAAGTGATAACTTTTTGGTTGATTGCATGCCTTCTAACTCTTCTTTTGAAACTTGTTTTTGGAAGAGTAAATTCAAGAGGTAATGCCCTCTTAATTTAACGGCCTCATCTACGATCATAGATCTCGTGAACAAGTAAATGCCCAGCTTCTGAATTCATGCACAAGCTATGCTCTTTCCACTTGCATCAAACGGGGAAAATGTTAATTTTCCGAATGCATCTAAGAACCCCTTTGTTAAGTTCCAGGCTTCGTACTATGTATGCACTTCAGCATCTGGCCTATGATTTTCTTCTTCTCTTCTGATAAAAGTTGGCTAAAATGGTCTAATCATAGAATCCATAATGGTCTTTATGGACTGATTTCAATTGTTTGCATGCTTATGTTATGGACGTAGGCTCGTATGTCCATCTTTATAATCAACTATGCTATCATCACTTTATGATCACCTAGATCTCAGACTCAAAGGTGAGAGCATATGTGCTTCCTACCGCAACTATTCTAAATGACTGCAATTAAAAAATGTTATGGCAGAGACACAAGTGCCAAACCTATTCTTACTAGCACCTCTTCAACAGATTGCATGAATGCAAAGCACTAACAGAATGTATTAGTTTGATTCAGACCAAAATGGTCAATAATAACAACTTGTTCAATGCCAAAATGAGTTGAATAATATGCTATAGTGAGTGGCAGTAAACCATCCAATCATACAAAATGAAATGAATACAAAAATATGATCCTCCAAGCACATTCATTCTATTATTGCTATAGTGATTGACAGTAAACCGTCCAATCTTACAATATGAAATGAAGACGAAAATATCACAGATTCTAATATTGCTACGAGAAACAACTACAAAAGGAATAAGATATGTAATACAAAACAATAGAACAAAAATGCAGACAGTAAGGATTTACAAGAACATTGAGTATCTCGATATCATTGTGCATTACATTTTACAATACTGAAAATTGGAAGGATACAAGTAAATGCAAAAGAAGTCAGTGTTATAATTTTCTACATAATAATTCATGTCGCTAACTTGACTATTCTGTGTTTTACCTTACAATTTACCTTGCCATTTACATTCAAATTTTTGCTGTAAATGTGGCATCAAACTATTTCAAATTTAAAAGTATATCTTGTGCTCTCAATAATTTTCTTTTAGTGGAATCCTCACCCAATAGGCCTACGTGAATAATTTGCTTGGAATCTCGGCAAAAATATAAAATAATCTTTCAAGGACTGAAAAGAAGAACTAAGCTTCTTATGATCAACTAAAATTCTGAAATACTAACTGTTTTACTAGTCTGAAGGGTGACTATGATTCCAGCTTGTCGGTCAATTAAGCATATAACAGCTAGTAACTTGTGCAACGCTTCCACGGAACACAAATTTAAGCTAAAAGAGTAAAATCTACAAAATTATTCGTTATTAAAAAACTATAATTCCTACAGATTATAAGAGTTTGCATGGATTAATTCCACATTTTTTACACAAATAATACTGCTAATTATTTTCAAGTTGCAAAATTTGCTGATTTCGTAGCTTGCTGCTCGAATTCAAACTATGTAGCTCTCTTCCCAGCCAAAGAATTCATTTCAAACATTTAAAGCTACCTCCAGATGTTCTGGTTTCCACATCTAACAAGACATCATCTTTATGTCATCACCCTTCTCTAATCCAGGCTCAGGTTTTCTTTGACAGTGCAATGACATTGAAATTGACAGAATCGGGACATTTCTGGACAACATTTTGAATGATTTTGACAGTGTCCTGTAATGGTAAAAGTCACAATTAGGGGAAAAACAAAATATCATAAAGTGACTTCAGCAAATATCAAAACAATTGAATGATTTTTGACAGTGTCCTGTAATGATAAATGTAACGATTAGAGAAAAAACAAAATATCATAAAATGACTCCAGGAAATATAAAAAATATCATAAAATGAAATGCAATGATAAATTCACGGATTTGAACAAAATGTCATCTTATAAAAACACAGGTAGACCTGGTGCACCTGAGATTATTCTCAGCAAAAGGATTTTACTAATCTAGTGGAAAGACAGCATCTCCAAAATTTACAAGTTTCTGTACTTCTAGAACTAAAAGACTCACTATCATATTCAAGGATAGATGAAGATCAGGAGTGCAACGAAAAATTTGAAAGAGTGACAAGAGATCATATGTTGAGCAGCTGGTACAAACCAGAACTAAGTTGGATGCTTTGTAACGAATCACTTTCATGGTAAGAAATCCACATCTATCAATTAGCCAATGTGCAAACGGAGACAACCCTGGACTAATCTAGAGGCCTCAAACAAATCTCTGGATGCTCACAGGACAAATAACTAATCTGTCTGAGGCCAGGTTGAAAGATAAAAACTTAAAAAGGTTATGCAAAAGCCAGACATCAGAGCTGAATAAAAAGAGGAACTCTGAACCAACTTACATTTCATCCTGATAGTTTCTTGATCCCTATGTCAAGTCTATCTACTGTCAATTGAGGTGAAAAGGTTTTGACTACACAAGGTTGCTGTTATAGATTACTCAAAACCTGAATTTTGAACTTGCAGGGAGAGCCGATAATTAAAATAGAAAACCACACTACTAACTAGATTCATTGACCTGTTTATACTTGGCCAACATTTTGTTTAATAACACTTTTTATTTAACATACCATTTAAAAACAAAAAAGTCAAGTATGCCGTATACTCACCTTCAAAAAGGTTTCACGTGAACTATGTCCATGACAGACAGGATCTGACCTCCTTCCATCTAATTCATATAATTGACCTGTGTAAAAAATTGGGGTCATTGAAACTAAAGCAAAAATAAATAAATATGCTCGCTAAATTAAAGCTAAATTTCATACACTGAAAAAGTCATTCCATTTATTAATATGGTCGCTGCACATATGATGACTCTTGACAACGTTGCATTTGTAGGCTATCTTCCATTACATATGCTTCTTAAAACAAGACAACATATACGACCGCTCAAGTACTGCCCTAATCCTACTGAGATAAAAATTAAAAGTCAATCCAATTTTGACAATACAAGTAAATGTTCACTTGCATTGAAAAGCCAAAATGGCACGTCAATTATAGTAAGTTTGAGCTAGAATCTAAAAATTTCCTTAGTTTGGGTCAAGATAGCCCTGAATTCTGAGAGCTTATGTTACAATGTACAAACCTCTAGGTTTAGGGTCATGCTTCTTCAATCGTTACAATATATGAATAATAATTGTAACAAGTAACAACATTGCTCTATACGTAGTAAGATAAATAAGAAAATTATTTATTATTAATATATACAATTCAATGTCCTCCAGGTCGCAGGTGAGTTATAGTAGCTCATCCACTTTAGGTAAATCCCCAGTGTTACTAGGGGCTGGTTACTGGGTTACTGATTCTCCATGTTATCAAAAAATGCAACAAAAAAACAATATCCCAATAGTAACAGAACCCCATAAAAGAAGTGGCTTGAATGTGACTGACTGTAATATTCTCAACAGAAACCAGCACAGATCATATATTTGGGATAATTAATTTTAGGGTTTCAACATTTTAACAAACCTTACAAACTAGCATTTACTCTTTCATTCTCGCAATAACCCTAATTCTAGTATTACAGTTCCGGTTAACAAACAAAAAGAGCTGTAGATTAAAACATTCACCGTACCTAATACAACCCAAATTGTAAATATTGATTTGCATTCATTAATACCACCCCATACCTATTTCAAAAAAAATTACAAACACAATAAGTTGCAGGTGTTCCTTACATCCATAGGATCATGAAAATATTACAAGCTCTACTACAACAGCTTTTATGGACTGTGGACTCTACACCGACATTCACAACTCAATGCAAATCAATCAAGCTCAACTCAGCTGATAGCCACCAGCATGCAATCTGTAATATGATCCCTACGAGAGATCATCCTCCAACCAAAGGAGTTTCATCCTCTAATGGACATGATCAAAAGGAGTTTCATTCTTCAATCATAGAGATCTACAGGTTTTCATAAAATCTGAGTGTTTAAACACAAGCGCTCAAAATGTTTTTCCAACCAGAGTTTCTAAAAAAATTTCCTCGTAATCTTTCCGTACTACCCATAAAGAAAGTCAAAGACTGCATTAAATGCCAACATCTCATGATTGAAATGCAGCAAAGAATGCCCATACCTAACAAGCATTGGTTTTCCCTTAATCATGCTTGAAATCATGCCACATGCGCTTGGATGTGCCTAGAGGGCATGGGGGAATGGTTTTTGTGATCTGCAAAAGTTCTCTATTGTAAAGGCGAGAGGCCCTATATGGTTTGAATTCTAACCTAAGTTGTAGTGTTTGCATTTTGCACCCACGCACCGAGTCCGGGTATGCATGCATCGTACGCTATGGGTGTGCATAGGCGCAACCGGAGCACTTGGGGTGCACCTTGTGCACACTCTGGGTTTCCTCGAGTAGCTACGATAGGTAGCTCTAGTAAGCAATGTCTCCTGAAATCAAATTGCCAATATCTTTTTTTCGGATGCTCAAGAATATATATAACTGTTCACTCATCGAACACACCAAAATGATGTGCACCTGTCCATGTTCGCTAGAGGAACTGTCTCATCACTGTCTTATGAACTGATACATTCCATGCCACCTGTGACTATTATTCTGATCATAGTCACACACAATGGTTTATTCATGTTGTGATTATTAAGTCCTCAGTCCCAATGAAATAGGAATGAACAGTGATTCTTTTTTTTCCCAATATTGAGAATATCTCCTCCGCTTCACTCTTTGGTCTCGACCACTATCAATAATACTGAATCCAATGATAAATTTGGCTTTGCATTTCAGATTCCCGTGCTCAAATGATACTTCTCATGGTCTCGACCACTATCAATAATACTGAATCCAATGGTAAATTTGGCTTTGCATTTCGGATTCCCGTGCTCAAATGATACTTCTCATGGCCTCGACCACTATCAATAATACTGAATCCAATGGTAAATATGGCTTTGCATTTCAGATTCCCGTGCTCAAATGACACTTCTCATAGCGACGGATTCCGCGGATAGTATGTGTATTACTTCCACCACCAGGTGCTTCTCTGTGAAAATCTCCTTGCTAGAAATATTTATTGCTAGAGAGAGAACCTTAAGATAAGAAATAATGTACTGTGAAAGTTAAGATGGATGAATATTTTTTCAAACATTAGGTCCCCTGACTTTTAACTTCAGTGCTGTTAAAAACTCCAATGGCCCCCATGCAAGGAAATATTAATTATATAATATGCCCTGCAGAAGTAAGCCAATCTTTGATTCCGTCATTATATTTTGTCCTGTATCAAATCAACCTCCCAAAATAACATTTCTCGGAGACCCCACATGCAGCAAAGAATAGCCACTTTAGTTTTACAATTCTGTATATTTCTTTAATTTTTGGTATATATATAATATAAAATATATATTTATAATTATATATATACACACACGTACCCAAACCCCCAAATTTTTTTAGCCCAGACCCATGAATTGGGTTCTTGTATCTATACATGTACAAGCAACTTAGGTTCTAACCATTAATAATGGGTTTTTTGGCAAGAGAATACTCTTGATATGTGTTCCATCCATTCTCATGAGAGATAGGTTCTTGTGAACTACTACTCATGAAACATGGGTCAATGAGTTTGACTCAAAAACTACATAGTTGAGTCCTGGTAGCAATATCACAAAGAGAATACTCTTTCTACAAGTTGCTACATCAGACTTGACCATTAATTGCACTTTGAGATAAGTCAAGGGCTAGGTGAGGTGATCAATGCGAAAGTATTATTTTATGAGTCAAAGATAATAAAGGAATGAAAGTGGAGGATGTACATGAGCTATGCCTGAATGAAAAAGTCTAACACTCCGACCAACTGACAGACACAAAGTAAAAGTGTTGTTTGGCAAAAGGGCATGCCAAGATGGCAAAGTGCAAAAGTCAAATGGGGAATAAGGAAAAGTAAAACTTAGACAGGGAGGAATGCCTAGTTGAGAAACTCCAAACCTTTGACGATTAACAAACACTTAGTAACATGCCTCCATACTTAGAGAAGTCAAGGACCTTAGATAGACATAAAAGGGAAAAGGAGGAAGAGTGCACACACACCAAATTGGACCAAGAGAGATGAGGTATATAGGTAATATGCATTTTGGTCCATAACATAGATTATGACAAGGGGACATGACACTGTATATACCATTGATATGACAAACACAATCACTTTTGAATGAACCCTAATTACTCGCATCTCTTTATAAAATAGAGAATTGATTAGTCAAATAATGATTAGGCATCAAATTAGTGTTGTAAACTTCTAAACTAGTTCAAATTTTGAAAACATAGAACTAGATTGATTAAGGTTATCCCTATAGTGATCTGCAATTGTGATCGGTGAAATGGAAAGTCCAAAGAAAAAAGAAAAAAAATCTTTATTGTTTACTAAAGCTTTTTAGAAATAAAATATTTTTTAAAAACTTTTAAATAAGTTTTCAAAATATTTTTTAGAAACGAGAGCTGCATACTCTGAATGAAGCTTGTCCAACAAATTAAAGACAAATTGTGCATCCTTCTTATTAGTGCCACAATCCTTGAGTTGTGCTCTTAGCTCATTTGCCTTAGTAGTTACATAGTCTTGGATTGTATATAAGTTCTTAGAATTTAAATTTGTGAGTTCATTATCAAGCTTGTATTCCCTAATCTCGTCGACTTTGCCATATAATTGAGGAAGTTTATCCAAGCATCCTTAACTATTTACATTTATCAATGTGAAAGATAAGATTGATTGATACATATTTCCTCAATTTCCAAGAGCCAGCCACATCTAGAAGACAACATATATCTTGCTGCAGTAAATCACAAGTAGGCATGACTGTAGCAACACAAGCATCATCAAAAGCAACCATAAATGGAGGAGATGGTGTGCAAGGATTAAGTACTAGATCACATGTGAGAATACCCAAGTTTAAGTAGCCAAAATTCTCCTCAAAGTCACAGTCCACACTAGAAGTGTGATCATCATCCAAAGGACCAAAACCATCATTAGGAGCAAAATCTAAAAAGGTATAAAACTGAGATGCATGATCAACCACCCCAATAGCAATATTCTCTCTACTCTCCAAGTCTCTAATGATGATTGAATTAGAAGTGAATTCCACACTTCCCTACTCCACCATGGGTAATTAGATAGATTGAAAGAAGAATGTTTGACAAATGAAATACACACATGATGTCATTGATAGTGTCATCCCCAATATCAACATATCCCTTTTCAATTAAATGAATCTATATATTATTGCAATATCAAACCAGGTGACATATCACAAGGCTCAAAAGAAGAGAATATCGAGTATGAAGAAGCCAACTGATGAGATGCTCCTGAATCTAGAAGCCGCCTCCCTAATCCAAGAGTTGTAGAAGCACAAAGACCTTGTATTTTGTTCTTAAGAGATGTAGAAGCAAAACCTACTTGGCCTTTTATATATTAGACATCTTTAATTGAGAAGAATAAGTTGAATCAAACATTGTGGAAGGTATATCAATGTGGTTCTTCTTAAGATGTTCAATTCGTCAATGTCCTTATAACAAGAATGTTCTTCATGTCCAAGCTGCTTGCAATATGCACAAGTAGTCTTCTCCTTCTTAGATGAATTCCCCTTTGAAGAGGATTTGTTTTGTGCTTGATCTGCATGTAGATTGTTCTTTGATTTCTTCAATTTCTAATCAGATTTTTTCTGTTCTTTTACTTGACTAACCAACAATGCCCGAGACTGGGTGACTATTTGAGACCCATAGAAATAAGCTTTTGTTTCTCATGAATTAACATCCCAAAAAAAGCTGAAAATAAAGCTGTACCATATGCGGATCCCATAGTTCGCCTGTCAATATGAAAGCTAGAAAAAAGCAACACATATATGACCCAGTTTGTTTTATGAATTGTACACCAACTGAATGCTCTTCTATCAACTGCACATTCTTTACATTGTGCTCTTAGATCATTTACCTTGGTGATATAGTCCTAGCTGTTGTCAAAGTTCTATGGATCAAGGCTCATCGGTTCATTATAAAGGTGTACTATATGTGGATCCCATAGTTTGCCTATCAATATGAAAGCTAGAAAAAAAAGCAACACATATAAGACCTAGTTTGTTTTATGCATTGTACACCAACTGAATGTCCTATTTTTTAACTTCACATTCTTTACATTGTGATCTTAGATCATTAACCTTGGTGAAAGTTACTTGGACAAAGGCTCATCAGTTCATTAGAAATTTAATAGCTTTTGTATTCAAAAAAATGTTTTCAATTTTTTCCAAGCTTCATGGGAGTCATTACATGATTCAATTTGAAATAACAAACCAAACCTTGTGAAACAAGGATACAAAGACATCCAAGGCTTTGGTATGTTAAATCATCAATTTTACCTTGTTATCATCATTTGTAGATTCAAGTAGGCTTTTCTCGACATATAGAGAATATCCAAGATTCATTAAGGCATTCCATGCATGTTGATGCCAAGTTGCATAATTATAAGGTGTTAGTAACAAAACCATAGAATGATCCATGGAAATGAAGAGCGCAAGCAGACAGATCAAAAGAATGCACCAAGAGACCTCGATGCGATAGATGCCCAAAAAAACAAACTAAATTTGATCAAATCTTAGGTTTTACATAGAATGAGATCAATTTAATCCCACTACAAAACAAAGGCACTAGAAAATAAAAAACTGAATGACTAAGATATGGCCAGTTGAAGTTAAATTGCAAAATCAAAATTGTTAATGGAGAGGGGGGCAGATTGGAGTGACCTCTTGACAACCATTTGGCCACCAAAATTAACACAGGGTCTTCTAGCAATCATTGGTTGTCAAATTAAAGATAGTTACCCATTGATAGGGTCTTCTATATCAAAAGAGGGCTTTATAGGCACTCTTGACATAATGGGAAAGGGTTCGTTTTAACCCAAAATGCTCCAAACTAAACCTGCAATGCAAAGACATGAAGGAAAAACCCCAAAGTTGGTATTTCCATCAAGTTTTTCTGATTCTCTAGATCATCATATGATGCAAGAGAATAGCATACTCAACATTTCAAGATCCACCAAATCCTAGCAATAGGTCATGTTAGATTACCTCCCAAGTCTAAGAAGGGACTTGCAGATATGAAACCCTGATACCATGTTAGAGTCACTCAAGGACTCAAGCTCAAGATCACCTGCAAAAACTAAAATAACCTTCTACAAGAGAAAAAAGAGAGCATAAATTTGTAATAATGGATGCAGGATATATTAGATCAATATGATCAATGATGTGCATATGAAATCTATCCAATACAATGAAATGTACATATAAGACCTTATTTATATATATACCTTATCATATAGGCAAGGGTGAGAAATAGGACTACCTAGGATGATGACAAGTGTCTTAATCTTACATCATGTAACAACTAGGGGATAAGATCACATGTCTATAAGAGACTTATAGAAAGATTCCTAAGTCTAACTAACTAAACATGTGAACATGTGTGAAAAGGTCCTAACTAGGAACTAGTTAAATAATGTACATTGTTCACACTACAAAAGGGGAAAATGGTTAAGAAACACCCCTATTCACACCAACAAAGGGTTTGTGGAATCTGTTTTGGCTCCAAGTGCTTTGGGCATGCTAGTGACAGTGACAGGCCTTGAGGTCTTGAATAAAGATTTGCTTCTTGTTTATCGCAAACTGCAAGATTTGATTTGTTTTTTTGGATCTCTACATGAATGTAACGCATCTCTTGATCTCCGATAATTGCAGAATTCACAAGTAAATAGTGCCTTTACATTCTCATCTATTGATGGAGTTCTAGAATGTGATGCTAAAGGGTGGAGTCAACCCATGAAGTTAATTTTTCTACCCTAGTGCATGGAGTTGGTGATAGAGTTGCAGTGAGGAGTATTGCCTTTGATGACAACAGTGTACTCTTCCCCTCTTCCAAACAACTGAATCTGAGAATGACCGAAAAATCTGTGAACCAATCCTAGCAATGAGTGAAGTGGTTGGAGGCACCGGAATCAATATGCCAGGCAGAGGTTTTTACATGATATGTAGGTCTTTTAGCCATGAGGGCACAAAAGGCAAACTCGCCCTGCTCAGTGTGCTCCACAGCATGTGCTTGAGGCTGTGAACCAGATTGCTTGGTTTGAGAAGCTAAGCATTGGCGGCACCCCAACATCAAATTACCAAACTTATGGCAGAGATCAGAGAACGTTACATCAGAATGAGTAGAAGCAATGTTGAGTGTCAACAAAATGCTCATAGGAAGACAAGGTGATCACCACCATGTCTTCTTCTATTTTACGTCCAATGACTTCCAAGTTTCCAACTGATCTCGAACCAGAAGCCATAGAGTGAGATTAAGAGGTAAAAAAACCTTTAGGATAGAAAAAATGCGATTTGTTTTTTGTTCTTTTAAAAAACTTTACACGGGTTTGGAAAAAACTGCAAAACAAATTCCAGAATAAGTTCAAAAAATTTAGAGCAAATAATTTCAATGAAGAAATTATAAATTTTCCGAAAAAAATAATAATCTAGCTCTGATACCATATTACACCGGTAATTGATAGAATATTGGATAATTTATTAACTAAGAACAAAACGTTCTTATAGAGTTTACAAACAAGATGTTTCTAAAAAGAAACATACAAAAAAATAGAAAGAATCTATTATACAAGATATTTACAATATCTAGGAGTGACCATTAAATAAAGAAATAATCTAACTTGGAGATTATTTTAATAGTTTTCTAATAGACACCTCTCTATATACATTGAGATCGACAGACATTTTTGTAGAGTTATTGAATTTAGAAACATTTAGCATTGGGCCAATCTTATAAATATACCAATCATGTCGATACAGGGAGATTAAAAAATAAGCATAACTAAAAAGAAATGCTTACCATCGACACAAGTGAAGCAAACAAAATGCAAATCCAGATTGACACTCAGATCAGGAGCCTGCACAGTTGAAGGTGAATTAATTTATGCATTTAAAAGTACATGAAAAGTATATAATGTAACGCAAGAACCATTGATACTATGTTATACAACTTCAAAGACATTTTTATTCAATTGAAATATGTCGATTAATCTCACTTATCAGGAGAAATTTAAAAATTAAAAATGCATGTTCAGGAAATCAGACATGCAAGAAACGACCTCCACTAGTCAGTCAACCTTCATAAACCACAATAGAAAACAAGATTTTGAATTATAATAAATAGAAGATCCATGCTGTTATAATTATCAGGAACTGTTTACCAGAAAGATAATTATTCGGTCAACAGATTAAATCCAACAGAAAAATTCTATTTGTAATATGGAAAATAGAATAGGATTATTTAGAATTTTCAACATGTAGGAAGAATAATGAACTTAAACAAAAGCTCAAAGGTAGACAGAAAATATTTTGTACTTCTGTGTTCTATCTTTGTATAAAATCCTTTTAACAAATTGATGTCCACAGTAAAGGAAAGTCATATCAGCAACATTATTAAAGAAAAATATGAATGTATCAAGATCCCAAAAACCTGAAAATTTTATAGCAACAAAGTCTGAATTAATCATAGCTGAACTCCAAAAGATAAAACCACTGGGTACTTATAGCATACAGTAGTATCGCCCGCAGAAGCTGCAATGGAATGTGCATCCTCCAATTCTGTATCCTTCTCAAGGAATTCAGCACGCTGTCAATACAGAAAATGCTTATTCATATGCTACAGAAGAAAAATTTAAAAGCACTATTTCTTGCAAGAAGAGATTCAAAACAATCTTTGATTGAGATATTTGAATTATCACCTGTTCGGCATTCATATTTGCAGTGGATGTAAAGAATCTATCAAAATAGGATCCAGTAACTGCACAAGCAAATGAAAAAAAACAAAATTGTATTCAACTAAACCCAGCATATGTCTCACCTCATGTAGAAAATGGCCAATTAAAAGGAAAAAATTGTACAAGAGTTGCTCATCAAAATAGAAATTCTACTGCAAAACTTTGAGCACAATTACATAATGCACGAATATAGTAATTCTTTGCGAGGATATTTTTTAATAGAAGTCCATGTTTAGGAAGAAAATTCTTTTGTTCAAATAAATAGCAAAATAGAAACAATATGTGCAGATAAAATTTATACCAAGATGAAGGAAATTGAATAAAGGGAAAGCAAGCAAGAAAACTTCATCCGATGGAGAAAACACAGAAGCATGTCTGATACTGCATTAAACATAAAGCAAGCATACATTAATGAAAGGTGAGAACCATATTAGGGGAAGATCAACCTCTCATTACACTAATGATATGCATGTAGCATAAGAGTTTTTCCCTAGAAAAGATCTTCACACTTGTGTTCTTTTATGCTATCTTGCATCTTTGAATCCACGTTTCTCTAACCCAGCAATACTAAATTGTCAATTATGGGTTTGTTCAACAATAAATAACAGAAGCAACACTAAATCGGGAGCCTAGGCACCACTTGTGCTAAATTAAATCTTGACAGAACTGGGATAGGTAACCCAATAAGTCCTAGCACA
This sequence comes from Thuja plicata, assembly GCA_018584345.1. Lineage (NCBI taxonomy): Eukaryota > Viridiplantae > Streptophyta > Pinopsida > Cupressales > Cupressaceae > Thuja > Thuja plicata. The sequence goes on from MU224664.1 coordinate 1,851,585, forward strand.
GACAGTGTGTTCCAAACTCCCCTTTGCATACTCTTTAAGCATCCAATAAACCTCTGGCAACAAGGCAGACACTTCAGCTATCTTTATGGAATCTTGAGGTCACTTTACAAACGAAGTTCTAGTCAATTGTTATGTAAGGCAACTTCTTAATCATTATCAAGGCTTTACAAGTCAAGAATATCTCTTGCTGGCGTTTTAGAAGCTTAGTGAAGCTTTCTTGACAGTAGAAACCAGAATCAGACATTATGACGGAAGGTGAGGCTTAGCATGTCAAGAATATCTATGTTGATGCATTAAAAGAATTCTCAGTGAATGGCTTCAAAAAGAAGACCAGCACACTAGTATATATTTTGGCCACTGTATTTGCAAGCCACCAAAGTGGCAGACTTCTTGGAAAATATGGGACTGGACCTCCAACAACTCTCCTTAGAACCTCAACAGTTTTAAGAGGAGGATTGAAGAGATACTAAGGAAATTTTGATAGAGAAGGCAACAACAAGTGTACATGTAGGCAGAGATGGCAACAACAGATGCTTTTATATGTCATCATAAATGTGAGTATGTATTCAAATTCCTTGACGGGGACCTAGAGGACACCATCATGGTTTGCGAAAATGAAATCTCGCTAGGGAGAGTTTTCCGCACATTCTTTCAAGAATGAAATGCACAGGTGAAAGTTACATAGCCAATTTTTTGTAACAATTGCCCCTCAATTACAACTAATTTTCTTTTAATTTAATTCATAACAAGAACAAACATAATAGACCAAGCATCTTTTTTCTTGCTTAGAAGTGTCAACTTTATTTTTTCTTCAATCACTGTGGTGGTGGCAACTCTATGCCATCACCTATGCTTACACTCGAAGGCTGTAAGCTCCTAATGTCAAGGGCACCCCTAGACCTAGACCTAAGTCTCGAGGGCTCATTCTTGATGACCTAGTAAATCAGAGGCTTTAAAGTTCACAAATACAATGTTAAGCAAGTTCATTCTCTCCTTTGGTATGAGATCTTTGATCTCTCTTAAAACCATTACTCTTAGTTAAGCGTAATCTAGTAACTTAGTTCAATTATAATACAACGCTAAGTATTTGCCATCAAGGGTCAATTCCATACCAAACATTAGCAATCAATAGTGTACATATATACTCAAATACACAAGGGTCATAGCATCCCAAATCTCAATCCCAAAGAACATGACTAGAGTGTACATCACATATACACAAGGTAATTAGCTCGTGCATGTCACATATACACAATGACTAGATCTAGGATATATCACCAATACATAGTAACTAGCTCCAACATATATCACTGATACATAATGACTAGCTCTAGCATACTATTTGCAATATTAAATTATGTATGCGATAGAAAAAAATGGAAAAAAAGATTACCAAATCTGATTTAAACATGAGATTGCACATTCGACTGGATAGAAAAATCAGCAAACCATAGACACCAAATTTATGTGGAGAAACCCTTTGAGAAACAACTCCACACTAGAAAGAGGCCAAATATATTATTAATCTTGAATGAGATATACAACAATACACGTCACTACTCTCCAACTCGACAATGGACTATTGCCTGCAAGAACTCAATGCAACACTACCTTCTCATGGCTCCAATTTATAGAAAATTGAGGGAGAACCACTGTGGTATATCCCAAAACAAGAGGCAAGAAACCACTTTCAAAGACCCATGCCTAGGATAATGGAAAGCCAACAAACATAATAATAAAATATAATATTTCAAATGGCTCCAACATGGGTGCCTAACCTATAGCCACTCAAGCCTTTGCTTCCTGAACTCCCCAATGACTCTTTCAAGCACTCAACAAACAAACTTTCACCTTCCAAACTCGGAAGCCCAAAGCAAGTCTCTTCACATTCCCCAAAGTGGACAACTAGGAGGTTATCTTTGACTATTTGACTTATCTCCATCACCGATACATGTTCTCAACCATTTTAATCAAGACCTTACCATTCTCAACCATTTCTTGCACAAAGTGATACAGGATATTAACATGCTTAGTACGAGCATAATACCTGGGATTTGTGACCAAACAAATAGCACTCTAACTATCACAATTGATCATCGTCTTGCAATCAAAACCAATGCCATTTAAAAGACTCTATAACAATACCCCCTCCTTAGAGGCATGTGTAGCAACCATATACTTTGCTTGACTAGTTTTCAAAGCAACCTCTTACTCGTCCAACTTACTGCTCCTCCAAACAAAGTAAAACACTGCCTCTTACTCACCCAAGTGATTACTCCTCCAAAAAAAAGTGAAACATAGCCAATAGTGGACCTTCAACTTTTGAGGCACCTGCCCAATCTACACCAAACCCCTATATGTCTATGACTTAACCACATCATCAATAATATGATAAACTAAATAGCAATCAGAAGCACCTCCTAAATATCTAAACACCCTATTAACAAAAGTCCAATGCCCTCTGCCAAAATTAGACATAAACCTACTTAAAAATCCCACTACTTGGGGAATATTTGATTTAGTGCAATCCAATGCATGAATCAAACTCCCAATGACACTAGCATAAGGAACCTTAGACATCTCTTCAATGTCATCATCAAAGTTTAGACACATGTCCAAACTCAACTTAGTACAAAATGAACATGGACTACTAACTGGCTAATAGTCATCTATCCCAATAATATATCTTTCAATACCCAAGTCCTTATCAAATGTGTCAAAAAATTGAGCCTTGAGTTCTCTAATCATCACCTTGTTGTTACCAATAAACATGTAGGTTGGTTAGTCCCTTACTATGGGCAGTGGTAGATCTACTAAATATGCGAGTTAGGGTTTTCCCTACTATCTAACTACTTATTGGGTTGGGATTATGATCATTTCAACCCCACTCATCCAACTATTCCTACTCACGCTCTCTATAGCTATAATTCCCCTTCATCTGCGAAGAAAGGGTAAAGAAGAATTTGGCCCTGCCTTTATATAGTTGCAGGAGTATAAACTAATTTCATACCCTTTTCTTTACAATTAATTGTGGGTGAGCCTTTAAATGTCGCAACTCAAAAATTGCAATGTACATTGTTGGTAAAAAAATGAATGAATTAAATGAATGTCAAACGATCATTTATAGGAGTTGCAAAGAAGATGTTTCTATTATGAAACAATTGTAAAATTAGAAACTGTCTAATATTTATAAAATCTACAAGATTGACCATTAAATAATAAATAATAAAGATATTATGAAAGACATTCTAATGCCCTCTCTTAATGGTCAATCTATCACCTACACCAACTTGCCCCTTGAATTTTACAATCTTGTGCGGGCTGAGAGACGGTGAGAATATTTGTTGCCCAATGTGAGTTTGTAAAAACAAGAAGTCTAGGATCGTGACTGTCCACCAATTGTCTGAATGTTGATTCATTCACCAAATGTGAATCTGATTTGGCTGTCAACTTCAACCCTTTCTCCATAGGTGTGGATGCAAGTTTGCAGTCTTCTTGTCCACCAAACTGCGGGCATACTTAGACTGAGATAAGAAGATACTACCTTCAATCAACCAAAATTCAACACCTAAACAATAGTGCAAAAGTCCCAAGTTTGTCATGTTAAAAGCATTGACACAAACTTTGTTTGATCTCATCAATCAATAGTGTTGAACTACCAGTGTTAATCAAGTCATCAACATAGACAACAAGAAGAAGAATATCACCACCAATGCTTTTGACATACAGATTAGAATCAGATGAACTCTTCTGAAAGCCATTATCTCTAAGGTACTTGTCAACTTTGATATACCAAGCTCGAGGAGCTTGTTTTAGGCCATAGAGTGCTTTCACCGATTTGCACACCTAATGTTCTTTTCCAGTAACCTTGAAACCAGGAGGTTGTTTCATGTAGACTACTTCCTGCAACTCACTATTGAGGAAGGCACTCTTAACATCCATCTGATGGACTTTCCAACCAAATTGAGTTGCTAAGGCAAGGACGAGCCGTATGGTACTCATTTTGGCTATAGGAGAAAAAGTTTCCTCATAGTCAATGCCTTCTTTCTGTGAGAACCCCTAACAATGAGATGAGCTTTGTACTTGTCAAGGGTTCCGTCAGCTTTGTACTTAACTTTATACACCCATTTGCAGCTAACGGGCTTCTTCCTTGGAAGAAGCTTAATAAGAACCCAAGAGTTATTTTTCAAAAGACTGTTCAGCTTCCATAGCCTTTTTCCACTCAAGAATCCCTTTAGCCTCTGTATATGTTTGAGGCTCAAAAAATACTATGGATGTTAGACATGAGAGCAAATTTGACTGTATTTTGTTGCTTGCTCTTGCTTATGGAAGATCTGCCCTCGATGAGTTCATCAGAACTGAATAACTGAAACAAGGTTTGGAATAGGTTCAACAGGAGGAGCAGACTGTATTTTGTTGCTTGCTCTTGCTTATGGAAGATCTACCCTCAATGAGTTCATCAAAACTGAATAACTGAAACAAGGTTTGGAACAGGTTCAACAAAAGGAGCATCGTCTAAGGAAATTCAGTAGTGCATCATCAAATTCAGAGTTTGCATCATCCCTCCCATCAAGTGAACAAAATGGAAGACGAACACCCAAGTCAGTAGCCTTCAAAGGTTGATCCTCGAAATTCTGCATAGACGAAGTAAGTTGAAAAGGTCCTCGTTCTTCATCACAAACAATATCACAACTAAAGATACGACAATCAATGTCTACATCAATCAGTCGGTAAGCCTTATGGTTGTCACTATACCTTGTAAACATAAGATTTTGACTCTTGGAATCCAACTTGGAGCACTAGGCATTTGAAATACAGACATATGCTAAAGAGCCAAAGACTTTCAGATGACTAATCCTGGGTTTGCGACCAATCCAAGCTTCGTCAGGAGTCTTCTCCTTAACAACTTGTGTGGGAGACCGATTAAGGAGATAGACTGTAGTGAATACTGCTTATGCCCAAAATTTCTTAGGAACACTCATGTGTTCCATCATAGACCTGGCCATTTTAGTTATAGTGCAGTTTCGATGTTCAACAATGTCATTTTTCTATGGAGTGTAGGGTGTGGTTAATTGGCGTTTGATGTCGTGTGTATCATAGAAGTTGGAGAAAGCATTAGAACAAAACTCCCCCCATTATCTGACCTAAGAGTGACTATGGAACAACTAGACTCTTTTTCTACTAAGGCCTTAGACTTCTAATTTCTGTCTAAGAAAGTACACCCACATTTTACGACTGAAAACATCAACAAAAAGCAAGAAATACGCGGCACCAGTAACAAAAGTTGTGTTCATTGGACCACATACATCAGTGTGAACCAACTGCAATACCTTTGAGGCTCGCCATGAGTCACCATCCTTGTGCTGCTTCCCAACCTGACAAGCTCCACAAACTCAGTGATGTTGAATCTGAATCTCAAGTAAGCCAAGAACTAGATCCCCCCGAACAAGCTGAGCAAGAAAGTAAATGTTCAGGCGACCATACCGTTGATGCCAAAGACTGCTAATGGAAGATGATTTAGCTGCAAAGGCATGCTCAAGAGAATCACGAGAATCCACAAGTCCGTACAAACCATGATCCTTGATGCCAACATCCACAGTAGTGTGGGTCGCACGATCAACAATCGAACACTTGTGTGAAGTGAATACCACATCAAGCTAAGGAGAATGTCGCATAATCTGGCTCACAGAGAGAAGATTCAGTTCCATACCAAGAATATAGTATACATTGAGGAATATGAGATTCCTCCCACCATATTGTATATGCACATTTTGCCCTTGCCGACAAGAGTATACTCCTCTCCAAAAATGACTGAATCGGTGAAAGGTGAAAAGTCTATGAACCAATCACGTTGATGAGTGAAGTGTCGAGAAGCCCCTAAGTCTATGTGACAAGCAAAAGACTTCATATAATCTATAGGTCATTTTGCCACGAAAGCATAAAATGCAGATTCTTTCTACTCTGAGTGCTCTGCAACATTGGCCTTAAACTAAGGCCCTCCTTGCTTCCACTGTTCAGAAGCAAGCTGATTCTGACAGTCCTTTATCAAGTGACCAAATTTGCAGCAATAGTTATACTGAACTTTCTTCTTCTTCGTTGACTGGAGCCTTTCTGCTGAGCTGATTGAGATTTGCCTTTATCCTTGTGTAAGGATTTGGCTGCAAATGCTTGTTTGAAGGAGGATGAAGTGGCATTGCTACCAAATTGTTGTTTCCAACGAACCTGCTACAAAACTTTGGTGCACGAGTCTAGAAACTTTAAATCAACATTAGTTGTATTGTTTAGCATTTCGATGAAGTGCTCATAGGATTTAGGTAGACTACCATATCCTCTTCCTCCAATTCTCAAATGTCCTTTA
>MU224664.1:1858433-1891893 GCA_018584345.1 Thuja plicata
AACATTAGTTGTATTGTTTAGCATTTCGATGAAGTGCTCATAGGATTTAGGTAGACTACCATATCCTCTTCCTCCAATTCTCAAATGTCCTTTAACTTTGTCAAATGCTCCTGTAAGAACATACGCACGGCTATCATACATCACGATAGAAAATAGTTGGTTCTTAAGGAAGAACGCACAACTCGCATCTACTGATTGAGATTTGCCTTTATCCTTGTGTAAGGATTTGGCTGCAAATGCTTGTTCGAAGGAGGATGAAGTGGCACTGCTACCAAATTGTTGTTTCCAACGAACCTGCTGTAGAACTTTGGTGCACGAGTCTAGAAACTTTAAATCAACATTAGTTGTATTGTTTAGCATTTCGATGAAGTGCTCATAGGATTTAGGTAGACTACCATATCCTCTTCCTCCAATTCTCAAATGTCCTTTAACTTTGTCAAATGCTCTTGTAAGAACATACGCACGGCTATCATACATCATGATAGAAAATAGTTGGTTCTTAAGGAAGAACGCACAACTCGCATCTAATGCCTCATGGAGATCCTTCAAAATAGTCCAGATCTTTACAGCTATCTTGTCGGATGGCACTTGTGGCAGCTGATCATCAGTAACTGAAAGCTTGATAAGCATGACCGCTTCTCGGTTGTGCTTGTCAAACTTATCTTGATCTTATCCAGCTCCGATACGACGAGACTATTTATCCAAAACGAGCTCATCAAGACAACGATACTCGAAGATAGTCATCATCCGCTACTTCCATGTGTTGTAATTTGTCGTTGAATCGTTGATTGCCTTTTGACATTATGTTGGTTAAAAACGTCATCCGCATGTTTTTCAAGGCATGGAAAATGAGAAAATCTGAAGAGGCAAAAAAAGTGCAAAACCCAAGGCATGGATTCGAACACACAAACAAAAGCAAATTCACGTATAGACTTTAAAGCAAGATGAAGTACGGATGGCACGAATCCCAATGCACAAATTTTTCACTAACCCAAAAAATTTGACAGACCCAAAAATCTTCGCAAAAAACCCACAAGAAATTTCTAGGTTAAATTTGAATTCAACAAAAAATCAAAGGATTTTTTAAAAACCCTAGTCAGCTAAAGAGGTCTGCAAATACTGAGAAAAGAACCATCAACAATAAAAAATGACCAAGGAGATGGTCGTGCAAGCTATGAACTTGTAAAAGCGGGTCATATATAACAAGAAAGACCTCCTATCAAAAAAAAAATTCAATAAAAAATCCGTCACAACAGAGAAAAAAGGGCAGAAAAATGACCCAAAAATCTTCAAATCACAGGCAAACTGCAAGGAAATCATGTGAGCCAGAAAAAGAAAGAAATATGGTAGCTTTTCACATGAAAATAACCCAAAAAGAGTCGACGAACAAAAGAAAATCTCATCGTTTTCAATAAAAATTGGCTCAGATGTGAGAGAAAAACGTGATTTTTCAAACCATGAATATGCAAAAAACCACCATTTGAAGACGCAGTTTCACAGAGAGAAAACAGCTTAGGCAAGAAGAAACGCATGTTTGAAAAATGCGGGCAAAACCCTACGTATGAACAGAAAAAGTGGAGACTTCTCAACAAAACACGGGCTTGGATTCTTTGTAAAAAGAAAACAGTTTCAGACAAGAAGCTCAAAGCCTGAAAAACGTGTAACTGAAAAAAAAAAATCATTTTCTGCAAAAATCTGAAAAAAAAAATTATTTGAATTTTTTTTAGAAAAGAACAAATTTTATTTTTCCCGTTATGATACCATGTTAAAATAATGAATGAATTAAATGAATGATCAAACGATCATTTATAGGAGTTAAACTATCTAATATTTACAGAATCTACAATATTGACCATTAAATAATAAATAAAAGATATTATGAAAGATATTCTAATATACATATCTACATTGCTGGAAAAAAATTTAGGTGTACTAACCCAAGAATTGTTGCTCCTAATTCTTTTCAACAAGCAGTTGACATTCACTATTCTGTAAGCCATCAACATATACTATATATAATGTGACATCCCAACAAGCAGTAATCTAACTCAGGCAACTTCCTCTTGCTTCTTGAAATTAAGCTTCACTTCCAAGACTTCAACCCACTTACTATTTGTGTCTTTAGTCAATAGTATTATAAGGAGTTGAAAAAAGATCGCACTAGTTTTTTCTTACTCCAAACTAATTTGTTATCTCAGATGTGTCTATGGCAATTGAGACTAGTACTTCCAGTGACAGCTTAATAAGAATACGCGTGGTGACCACCACAAGTCATTATCTAGTATCACAGTCACCAACAAAAATATGACTTATTAATGACAAATAAATGACATTATGACTGAACATAAACATAATATTTGAAGAATTCTAAAAACTTACCCATGTGAACTTCTGATCTAATGTTGGCCACAGCATGGAGGAGGCCAACAGTCCCACAGGCATTCCCAACAGTTTGCTTCATGAAATAAAGATTGCTGCTCGATTCCTGAAATTAAGGTATAAGATGGTAAATAATCCAAATCTTCATGAAATAAGCAATGTTAACAGATATGAAATTCTTTAGCAACAGAAATATGATAGCATAGCATTTGAATACCTTCTGTCCTTCCTCAGTTCCCTCGGTTCCCTCGGTCTGTGTACATAAAAACCAGTATTAAATATGAATTCACTTACTGCCAGTATATATTATATAAATATCTTATGAAAATCATTAACATGGATTAAGAATAGGAAGGCTTTACAAAAAGATTAAGCCAAACTTTCTACATCCACTAAAATAGTGGCTTTGATCTAGCTTACATGAATAAAAATGAATAGAAACTAAAGAAATCCTTGACCAAATTTAATTTCAAAACAAGCTTCTTCTTGATCTAGATTCAAGATTAAAGCAACATGTAGTTTTGGTACTAAATTGTGACACAATCTAAAATGAAAAACATTCTGAGCAAGTTTGTGACAGCTTTGAATAGCCACTGCACAGTCACAAATAACCACATACAATCTAATCAAGAGTGCAATATGCCAAAAATGCAAAAAAAATCAAAATGGAAGGTGTGCCCCATAAATAACAAAAGAGATCTTAAACATCTAAATATTTCAATTACCAAAGAAACAAACGTCAGCCACAAAGAAATTAAGTGCCTTGCCAAACCAACGTCGAGTAAATACAGAAAGCAGCAAAAGAAAGTTGAAAAATTAACAATTCAGAAAATAATAAAATAAGCCAACTTCCATTTGCCGAAGCATCATATGGCACATATTGGAAAGATTGTACCATTAAAAATATGAACTGGTGACAAAAAAAATCAGAAAATTGAGACCTATGTTCAAAACCTTGATGGAAATGCTATGCTGGAAACCATAATAATAATATCACAGATTATACGGGAACCAAGGCCCAAACAAGGATTGAGAATAGATAACAAAATGACAAGTTAGATAAGAGGCCACCATGTCTCACAAGCAAAGCAACATTTGCATGAGCATCACATGCACTCAATGAAAACATATACTCTTGTATTTGGCTTGCATTATTTATAACAACAGACAAATGCTTTTAATGTCATTTTGAAGAACCTTAAGAAAGTAGGGGAAGACAATCCTGCAATTGAAGCATGCATCTTTGTAAAATTCATGTCAGTTCTTTTCTATCTGTGCATATTGTCTCTCCATGAGTCACTAGGTACTAGATATTTTATGTAAATCATAGTTCCTAGACTCAGACTCAGCGCGGCTAGCCATAGACATGACCTTTTATTAAATAAACATGAAAAACACAATAACATCATCAAATAGAATCTAATTTGATCACATACACAAGTTTACATCAATCACATAAGTATAACTATAAACTATAAACACAAATTGTAGCTTTTCAGGCAATAGCACACCTGATATATAAATATTCTCAAATATATAGAAAAGTCATGGAATATGAAATCCATGGCATCAAATGATCTAAACAAATATCAAAACAAAAACTGCAAGTCTATGGCTCAGCCACTAAGAGGAACGAGACTCCTTCCTACGAAGGCATCTAACATAGGTCTTGGATGATATAGCAACCATAATATTTTTTAAAACTACGAATATTCAAAGATTTGCAACAAGGGATATGTATTGTGTAGAGTTTTATGATCATGATATATCACTGACCTTTTACTTGCTTAGAATTATAGTTTGATGGGGGTTTGGGGAACACCAAAACAAGGTTGAGGGTAGCACCACTTGTGGGGGTTTGAGGGTGAGAGAGGTAGAAAGATAGGTCTAGATCTTGGAGGAGAGAGGAGAGAGCGAGATAAAGAGAGATAGAGGGGATAGAGGAAGAGTGATAGGGAGAGAGATAGGTCTAGAGTTCAAGGCAGATAAAGAGAGTCAGATAGAGAGAGCAAGAGAATGTTGATAGGAGTCTGCTGATTACAAAAATTTGACTAAGCCTGAAAAGTTGTAAACAGAGGGCATTCCAAGTTCTGACACAGAGGTTGTTTCCCAGTTGTCCACAATTAGGAGCCAGCTCAAGAGACTACTGCACCTACAGTAGCAGGCCATGGTCTACCATAGCTGACATCCTTTGCATTGTTTATCTCAGCCACAATTGCATCCTTCAATCCATGTGAAGTCATAACCCTGTTACGGGCAAAGAGGGATATGACTCTAGAGGTGGGGACGGTGACATAGTTTTCTAATAGGGAAGGGAAGTATATAAATAAGTGGACAACTGTATTGCATTCCATTAAAGCAATTTCATATTTATGCTAAACAGTTTTCTTTTAGTTACGGCAAATATAGTGAAAAATGTATTTATTTGAACAAGTGCTTTCAATTTATTTTACATTCCTTTTACTATAAGGGTTTTTGCAACACCTCAGGCCTCACAGAAGATCTGAGTGCCTTACATAAAGGCATCACAGTAACTAGTCCAAAACTGATAAGACTTATTCAAAACCTATTTCAACAAAAAAGATGGGTGCCTGGAATATTTCTGAGTGTAACTGCTTCAAGATTTTTAAAACCAACATTTCAGATCACATTTAGTAATCCATTATCAAAAAGAAGGAAAACATTGAATTTGAAAATATTGACACAGTTACATTTTCAGGATCACTAAAGGCTGTGGAAATACTATAGCTGTTAAAAAATAGGGGTTTGGCTACAAAACACAAATCCATAAAAAGGTTTCAGCAAAAGCTGCAAAGGTTGTGGAAGGATAGTAGTTTCTGCAGATAAATCAAACTGGAGAGCTGCAACATCCCCCAAAACAGTTACCATTAAAATTAATAGGTTGCAAAACTAACCGTATCTTCAGAAAGCAAAATTAAACCAAATTTCTTACACATTATGCAAGTTACTGAAGAAATTTTGCAGGAAAAACTTCATTAAAAAATTTAGAAGCGAGCATGGAATTATCTATTAAATCAATCAGATTTCCACAATCCATAAGAATTTTCAATTTGATTTCTGGATTTGATTGTGTGTAGTTTTTAGCATCAACGTTTCAGATCACACTCCGTGATCCATCATCGGGATGAGAGCAAAGAGCATGAAGGAATGTAAAAATAAGATCATCTTATTTTTACATTCCTTCATGCTCTTTGCTCTCATCCTGATGATGGATCACGGAGTGTGATCCGAGATCTTATTTTTACATTCCTTCATGCTCTTTGCTCTCATCCTGATGATGGATCACGGAGTGTGATCCGAAACGTTGATGCTAAAAACTACACACAATCAAATCCAAAAATCAAATTGAAAATGGAATTATCTATCAAGTTCATTTTAGAAGTGACAGAAAAGTAAAATTTCAGAGAACCTAAACCATAAAATGTCAAACTTGAAACTTGATCATTTGGAAAACCTAAACAGAACATGTCAAACTCAAGACTTGATAATTTGGAAAAGAGTATAGGAATACAGTAATATTGTGTACTTGAGAATCTGGGTAACTAAGGAACATGGCTGAATCACCATGAGAAAAAATAATTCTGAAGTACAGTTCAGGATTGTCCGAATAATTTATCATCAATCAATTAATTAGGTCCCCCATAACTTTATTACACTCAATCAAAATTTAGGAGTGCTTTTCTATATCTAGGTCATGTCTCACAGCATAGGACAAAAAGACTTGTCATTATCTAACTTAGGGTTTCATCTAGGGTTTGCCTTTTTCTTTATTAAGCATTCATTATTGTAAATTATAATTATCCAAATCAGATTAATGTTGCTTTTCTATAATAATCATCTTCTCAAGATTGCATATACCACAATTGACAGATTTTTCTCCCAAGATGTGATAAGTGTTTTGGCTATAGGTGATTCCTGAGAGCTGTGCAGCTTACTATCAACTGTATCATGGTATTAGAGCACCAAACCAATGATTTTCTTTTTTTCAGAGATACAAACTTGAGGAAAAAATTAGCTCATCTTGCATCACCCTAAAGATTTTCGTCCAAATGCCAAAAATTGTAGAGTCGAAAAAAAGCCAAAAAACATTAGCGGCAAGGATCCATACAACCACACAAATCTATATGGATCCATATAGACGTATGGCTCCATACACCCCTGCTACTATTGCCTATGCATCTACTTCACTGTTACAAGTTTCAAAAATATATATGTTTAGTGATTTTTTAAATTTACAAAATAAAAAAACACTCACGTAAGGATACAAATCAAACTCTCCCTACTAGGGACAAGCTTCCCATAAAGTGCAAGCTATGACCACAAGTGGCATTATTTCTGGTCGGCACCTCTTCCTTTCAATCAAGGCATCAATCAATCACTGACAACAACTTTTCAACCATTTCAAAACAACCAACAACAAACTAGCTCAAACCACTTCCACAAGCCCAAGGAATATTTTGAGCATCGCAGAACATACCAACTAGTTTCTAGGCTGACTAGCATATTCTGGTTGCTTTCTGACCACCCAATGACATTCGCAACTTTTTGAAAGTTGACAACCAAAACCTAATATTCTATGAGAATCTAAGTAGCATTTTCAGGCAATTAGCCTTTTTCTCAACAATCAAGAGAATAGATCACCGAAAACAACATATTCTATCAACTGATGCCAACATGTGCACCTTGCTTCCCCCTTCGAGCCCTAGTCTGGCATAAAGGAGCTGTTTCTCTTTTAGCTATAACTTGGGCATATGGTGATGGAATTTTGCAAACAAGATATCATCAAATAGTTGGTTTTGTGCATAACTTGGGCATTAGGTGTCAGATTTTTGCAAACAAGATATCGTCAAAAAGTTGGTTTGCATACTTCTGGTGGAGCAAGTCTCATCATCAAATTTTATTGCTGGTACAGTTTTTCACATTTCAAAGTTAAATTATTATTTTTGGCTTTTGAGATCTTAACTTTTTAACCATATCTCAAATTTTTGCAATCTTGCAATGTTGGAAAGGTATTCCAAAGCTCTTCAAATTTCTCCATGGGCTTTTTCCAAAATCTGCCCCGAGTTCTTTTTTTTCATATTTTTGTGATTTCACATTTTGGTTAATTACATGGACATCTTGGCACCTGGAAACATAGTTGCACTTATCGCGATAAAACATTCATGGTGCTAAAACGCAAAACTTTATCACTGATAAATTGCAATATTAACACCAATAAAACTGCAACTTATCACCAATAAAACTGCAATTTTATTGGCAATAAGTGCATTATTTATCAGTTGCAGTCGCCTAATATGGACTGCCCGTGAAACACAATTGCATTTTTCATTTTGAGTTCTAAACTGCTGCTTGGGGAGAAAAAAAGGGTTCCAAGGTTTTGAAAGGTGATTTGCAAGGATCTAAAGCAATTTTTGGCAGATTTGAAGTGGATTTAAGAGGTTTTTGAAGCAAAATCGGATTCACAGGTAAGTTTTCAAATTTATTTTTCTAATAAATTGTTTTAGAGCGTATTGAACAAGATTCAATACCACTTTTTAGCATTGTTTTTCAATTTTTTGATAGTAATCTCAGGAATTTCATATTTTCTTAAAAATTTCAAACCCTAACACTTTTTTTGTTTTTTTACAAAATTCAACTATGTTTATAATTATTTAAACTAATTTAGTTTGTTTGCTAAATTTCTTTATTAAAATATAATATATAAATTTGTGGTTTCAATTTGTATGTGTAGGTTGAAATTTGATTAAAACGACAAATAGAGATTCATCCACAACTAGGTCAACTGCAGGGTTTACCATTGCCTCATTAGACGCATGTCCATCTGTATATGTTGGCACACGTCTTTAAGGGGTTAGAGATAAGGCTTGGAACTGGAAGTATGCCTTTGAAGGACCCAAAATTAATATCGAGATTTGCATATAAAGTGTGAAAAAAGTAGTTAGTGGAGGCATATACCGCTTGAAATACCACCTTGAAGGGATCACAAAACCTGACGAGGGTTTGTGACAATGCCACATAAGAAATAAAAAGAGAAATGAATGTCTTGCTCGCTGCCCAAAAAGAGAAAAAATGCAAAGGGAAAGGGCAAAACTAGCCATGAGTGTAGCTATTTCTGAATCTCAAGGTATCCCACTATGTCTCCTTTTAAAGAATTATTTATTATTTTCTAATCATCATTATTAGTTTGGATTATGCTAAAACAATTTATATTCAACTCGAAATATAACGGATCATAATGAAATAAGGTGGGTGGGTTATGACAAGGTATCCCAGTCAACCTTGAAGAAAAAAGCAACACTTGAGGGCATAGTGGGCTCTCTTCGTGGCCCACGTATCCGCAAATCGAGTATCCCCTCGGACCCCACTTCTGCTTCTTCTAGTAGACCACCACCATCAGTATCACTGTCGTCTTCTATAGATAGATTTTTTGTGCATAGAAACACACCTGGATCACAACCATCATTGGTAGGTACTAGGTGGAATAGCGATGTGCATCAGCAAGTAGACATTGCTTGTGTCGATTTCTAGTAGTTCAACATCCCCTTCAATGTTGCTAAAAGTCCATATTAGCTGAATTTTGTTACCAGAATTACTATGGCGGGAAAAGGCTATAAGGCACCTTCTCATGCAGACTTGAGTGAGAGGTTAGTTCACTTGTTTTGATTTTTAAATGTTTTACTTTTAAATTTTAACTTTTAGTTTCGAATCTTGATAGCTTATGTTGACTTTTGATTTTTAGAGTGTAGACTAAAGTTAGATTTTTTTTTCAATTTTATAATAATTAATTATTTTTGTTGAATGTAAGTTATTTTTTTAATCAAAATTGTGTACTTAATGTTAATTTTACTTTGTACTTGTAGGTTGCTCACACATGCAATTTTAAGGCCAAAAATGTGGTAGAGGAGCAAAAATTACAATGGAAACAATGTGGCTGCACCATTCTTTGAGATGGATGGACAAATGGCATAAATCACTCCATCAATATTTTGGTTTCTTGGAAAGATGATGTGGTTTTTTTTAAATTCGTGGATGCCTCCAACAAGGTAAAGACAGCTGAAACTATGGCTCTAATGTTAGCACAAGTTGTAATGGAGGTGAGGATTGATAATGTGGTGCAAGTCATAACCAACAATGCAGCAACATATGTGGTAGTGGTTAGGACCCTCCAAGAAAAATATAGTACACCTTTTTGGACTCTTGTGTTGCGCATGTCCTTGACCTTCTTTTGGAGGACATAGGAAAGCTAGATTGGGTGAGACCGGTTGTAGAGGATGCAAGAAAGATAACAAAATACATCTACAATCATCGGGGTTCTTCGCTTGATGAGAGAACACACCCAAGGGAAGGAGTTAGTCAGAGCGGGAGTTACAAGGTTTGCAACAATTTTCTTAATGTTGCAAAGTATTCTTAGTTCTTTGACGACTTTGAAGGAAATGCTTGGTTATTCAAAGAAGTCTAATGGAGAGTGTTACATACATTGTCTTCCACAACCAATTTGCACAAGTTGAGTATTTAATTTTTTTGTATTCAAGTCTTTCATTAATTTGTAACTCTAATAATTCATGATAATCTTTTTCTACTTTTCAATTGTAGGTGTCAGAGCCCTTGGTTAGAGTTCTCTGCTTGGTAGATGGGGATCAAACACCAATGGGGTATCTTTATGAAGCCATGGATAGGGCCAAAGAGGGTATCAAAAATTACTACAAAGGGGACAACCTCAAATTTTGTTAATGTTTGTAGCTTCAGTCGTATGATCATTTAGAATACATATAATATATGTTGATTAATAATAATATATTATACGTTATATTATTATTAATCATATGAAATTTAATATTCAATATTAATCTAT
This sequence comes from Thuja plicata, assembly GCA_018584345.1. Lineage (NCBI taxonomy): Eukaryota > Viridiplantae > Streptophyta > Pinopsida > Cupressales > Cupressaceae > Thuja > Thuja plicata. Next base: position 1,868,686 of record MU224664.1, read on the forward strand.
TATATTATTCTAAGTTAATAATTGATTGATGAAACATTATAAGATTGATTAAATTATAATTAATGGGAAGAGGTGTGTCCTTTAAGGACATGCCTCTCTAAAGACATATATACATAACCAATTGTCATTATATTAATCCTAATAATAATAAATAGACATGTACCATGAAGGGACATGTCTCTCCTAGCCTCATTCCCAATATAAATGAAAGAGAGATTGTTGCATTTGAAAAACACGTACAACATCAGAGTGCTATTTACATTTGCAGCTATCCTAAAACTTAACATGGTATCAGAGTCAGACTGCAAATGTAAGAGAGTAGTTTGTTGATGGTGAATGTGTGATTGTCTCAGAAAGTACAGTCTCGGTACAGGGACCATATCTCACAAATCCACAGTTGGATTTTTTTGAATTTCGGATATGTTGGTGAAAAACAAATTTGGAAGAATCTCACCAGAGCGATTGGAGAGAAAGTGTGGGGTGCAAAAGTTATGACGGACTTTGTACACCCAAGTCTATGTGAAATTCCTAAAAGCAACTTTCATTAAAGAGATATATTAATTTGTTATGATCGTGGTCAAGCACTAACAAAGAAGAATGTATTCAAGGAAGTGTGTCTCTTTCTAGAAAGAAAGAATTAATTATAGAGTGTCACCTCTCTTGGAGCAATCAAGTCATTTCACAAGAAGACATGTGTATTGTTCAATGATATAAGAGTGGGAATTGTACATTGTGGGGGGGATAATAACCAATGTTACATTTCCATTTGAACCATCCTTAGTCGGGAGATAATTCAAATGAGAGATGTCTCTCAAATAATCTGAGAAGGTGTTTTCTGATTTGATGTATATGGACCTTAATTGAAGCAACTTGTGTCAAGGATGTCAATGTGCAGATAAGTATCTATTATCCTTGAATATTACATTTATCTACTCATTGTAGTCTCTCTCTCATCTATATTTCTATACGTACTATAAGAGCTATTTGCCTTGATCTTTTCCAGGGATGCTCTTGCAGGAAAAGAAGATTGATATCAGATTCAGAAGGAGTTTGACACTTCAGAGGTAACTTTGGACGAGGAACTCAGACGATTGATATCAGATTCAGAGGGTCTGACAGTTCATCTTAAGAAATCTTAGATAAAAGGATCAATAGATTGATATCTACTCAATGAGTTCTTCTTTGTGAGAGAAGTTCGAGGGGAAATCTCTTGTTTCCACCCTCTGCGTTGAGGCATGATGAATGTCATGTGTGTGACTCCATGCTTTTTAATGGGCTTGCCCCCTGTGTACATCATGAGGAAGTGACGACTTCCAAATGATTATCACTTGTATTTGTTAGAGTTATTGGAAGGTGATGACCTTACAATAACTTGACCTTCTATTGTGATAGACATCGTGTGATGGATGAAACAAATCACAATAGATGATTTCTTGCATGGTGGATTCAGTTCCTTAAACATACCATTGACCTTCTATTGTGATAGACATCATGTAATGGCTGAAACAGATCACAATAGATGATTTCTTGCATGGTGGATTCAGTTCCTTAAACAGACCATTGACCTTGTATTGTGATAGACATCGTGTGATGGCTGAAACAGATCACAATACATGATGTCCTACATGGTGGATTCAGTTCTTTAAACAGACCATTGACCTTCTATTATAATAGACATCTTGTGATAGCTGAAACACATCACAATAGATGATTTCTTGCATGGTGGATTCAGTTCCTTAAACATACCATTGACCTTCTATTGTGATAGACTTCGTGTGATGGCTGAAATAGATCACAATAGATGATTTCCTGCATGGTGGATTCAGTTCCTTAAACAGACCATTGACCTTCTATTGTGATAGATATTGTGTGATGGCTGAAACATATCACAATAGATCATACCTTACATTAAGGATACATTACCTATGGAAATTTTTGAGTTATGGTGAATATCATGAGACTTGATATTCTTGGTTAGACCATATCTCTTGATATCACGATGAGGTGATATCTTCTCTCTTAAAAGTAATGGATCTTTTATAAATTGGATTTTGATGGATTTTATTTTCTCTAGCTAAGAGGGAGTGTTGATGTTTTGTGTAGCTATGGTGAGGGTCATAGGTGTTGACACGAGAGACCACTACACGTTCTGTTTGATCATCCTCCTTAGCTAAGAGGGAGTGTTAATGTTTGTAGCTTTAGTCGTATGATCATTTAAAATACATATAATATATGTTGATTAATAATAATATATTATATGTTATATTATTATTAATCATATAAATTTAATATTCAATATTAATCTATAATATTATTCTAAGTTAATAATTGATTGATGAAACATTATAAGATTGATTAAATTATAATTAATGGGAAGAGGCGTGTCCTTTAAGGACATGCCTCTCTAAAGGCATATATACATAGCCAATTGTCATTGTATTAATCTCCTAGCCTCTCCTAGCCTCATTCCCAATATAAATGAAAGAGAGATTGTTGCATTTGAAAAAAACATACATCAGAGTGCTATTACATTTGCAGCTATCCTAAAACTTAACAAATTTGACCCCATTTGGGAAATCATTGATAGGATGTGGAAAAATCAGCTCCACCAACCCATTCATGTGGCGGGGTACTTCCTCAACCTTCATTTTTGCTTCTCTCCATCCTACTTGGATCCCAATGGAGAGGTCATGGAGGGCCTCACTGAATGCATGCCTCATGGTACTCGAGGTTGAGGTGAGAGACCTCATTGTGACCGAATTGGACACGTATCAGAATGCAAGGGGCAAGCTATTCTCTTTAGACATGGCGAAGAGAGGTAGAAATACTCAACCCCAGGTACAATATTTGGATTTTTGGAGTCTTTCACATGCATGATTAAGTAAATAAAAACTAAAATATGTTTTCACCTTGCTTTCTAACTCTTCAATAATTTATTTTGCAAATGTTTGGTGGTGAAATTGGGGTGGAAATGCCCCAAATCTGCAAAGACTTGCCCTTTGAATTTTATGTCAACCTTGTAGTTCATCCAATTGTGAGCGCAATTGGAGCTTGTTCGAGGCCATCCGTACGAAGAAGAGGAACAAGTTAGCGCAAAAACGCCTCAATGACCTTGTCTTTGTGCAATATAACCTTTGGTTGCGCATAAGAAAGCTAGATGAAACACAAGCCGGTCCACTTGATTTGGATGACATAGATCCTTACTGTGATTAGACATCACAATAGCAGCCTCTAATGTTTAGAGAGGATGAGATCTACAATTTGGAGAGGCAAGTTGTGGAGGGTGAATTTGTTGTGGGATTGGATGACATTCACGAAGATGAGGAGGATGAGGAAGTTGAGGATGATGAGTCATTGCCAATGTCAGCACCATCTACATCCAGGACAGAGGTCAAGTCACAACCAGTTGTGCAGAGGGAGAAGGTACAGCCGCAGCGGACTTCTAGGACTATACCCCCTACCCCTCCAATAGTTTTAACTAGAGCTGTTGGGAAGGGGAAGAGGAAGATGTAGACTATTTGTTGTTATACTTGTATTTAGTTATAGTTTTACAAAGACAATTTGTTATTTTTAGTTTGCTTCAGAGTTCAAACTATTAGGCTATGGCTACCAGCCATCAACATTCCACATGAGGATGCCATTTCTGTCTCATTAGATGCATCTCCTCATTGAGTTTTGCAAAAAAAATGCATTTCTAATTGAATTTAAGTAATTTTTGAAGTTCGAAATTTTTTTGCTGATAAGTTGCCGATTAATCTCTGATTTTTTGTAGATTTTTTTGGCCCTTGGCGATAAGTCGCCGATAATGATATTTTCAACTATGCCTAAAAATGATCTATTTGTATGAGATGACATCGTTTGATCTATTTTGCATCTATTAAGATTATTGGTCTTTGATTTTATCATTTGAGGAGGTATTATGGGTTTTTCTATTCATCCTTTTGTGGCCATCCTAGAAAGGATAATTGTGTCTTGCCAAAACAACATCCTGACTCATCTAAGTGGCTTAATCTTTTGCCTTATCTTTATGGACTCATACTTGAACCAAACACAATAAGGACTAAGGAGTATATCAAGTTAGTATCACAAGATAAGCCATAACTACACATATATGATTATGACTCTATTAATGCTAATGAGTATATATATTACAAATGTTAATGTTAGATCTTCCATAGATAGATATATATACATTATATATAGATGATTCTGATTTCATCCTTATTAACATAAAATGTATTAATTGACTATATGAAGATTCCTTATAGAATATATATATATTCACATCTGAAATATATATATATATATACTGGCCCATTCACTAGTTGAATCCAGATATATATACTCAAACATTCAGATATATAATTCTGATTGCATTATATATATATATATATATATATATACACTGGCCCATTCACTGGTTCAATCCAGATATATACACTCAAATATTCAGATATATAATTCTAGTTGCATTATATATATATATATATATAAGGATTTCTTATCCTATAATATCATTCTGTATTAAACTCATAGATACGTTACAGGACAATTTATATATATATATATATATATAAGGATTTCTTATCTTATAATATCATTCTGTATTAAACTCATAGATACGTTACAGGACAATTTGCTGTCACGTATTCATTTCCTTACTCATCTCTTCCTTGAAGAGTATTCATTATAAATAATTATTTCCAATACCTCCTTATTATACCAAAATCCATCGATGATCCTTTGAAATGGAGTTGATCCTCATTTTTATACCACATCAGAGAAGTACGTTTCTTCATTCAGGTTTGTTCATTAACTTAATTTGTACCCCCTCCAATGGAACAACCACGTAAGCTCCTTAAGACTTTATTCGGCCACCTTACTGATGCATTATTTACTCTGTTATTTTACTTTAGCAGCAAATACTCTAATCTTTGAACCCATCTCTAGAATAATACAAATTAAAATTTGTCTTTGCTACTTCTGAGTTTGCTATTCATTTTATTGCCTGTCATCTTGTTTATGTATTTAGTTTGGTTATTGTATTGTTTATTACTGCTGTTAAGATGGCAGCATAACAATATACAGTGATATTATTATGTTTGCTTATTGTATTTTATTATTATCGATGGCAGCATAAAAAATGATATTATTAATATTAAAAATTGATATATTATTAGTTATTATATTATTAATTATTATAATTCATTTGAGTATTTATTTTTATGTTTTATTATTTATTATTAAATCATATCTCAGAGAGGGGACATCACATAGGGGCTGTAGAATAATATAAATATATTTATCGTATCTTAATCTGATTACACAGTGATCTGGTGCTCTTTCCTTCTTTGATAATCGATGCTTTTTTACTTTACATATTCACTGCTCTTCTTCTTAATATATTCACTGCCTTCTATCTTCTGAGTTTCCCATTTTCATTGGATTGAATTCTTATCCTTGTCTTCCATTTCAAAATAAATTCTTCTTGATTCATTATTGCTGAAAGGGTCACCACCTTTCATAAGAATTGAGTCACCAATTTCATGGTTGCCTTCAAGAGTAATATAGTATTCCCAAGATTGATCTCCTTTGGATGATCACCTCAAAGGAAACCTTCTCCCTTTTATATCTTGATGCAGGGCATCCACATGGCAGGCAGAAAATTTGAATTTCAAATTTCAAATTCTAAGTAGCTGATCTTGGTTCTGGTTCGGATTCGGATTTGGGTTCGGGGATTCGGCAAAATTTTTTTTGGGCTAGATCCTGGTTCCACAAGTATATATAGACATTTTCGAAATATATATATATATATTATAAATTTATATATGTATATGTATATTCATAGATTCCATACATGTAACATGTCAATGCTCATTCATCATTAGTTCAAAACTTCAAAGTTCAAACATATAATGATAATAATAAGTTAGAAGCGTGATTCTCATAAAATGATAAATCCATAATTGTCAGTATATGATTATATCATATTCATACTTTGTAAAAGTCTCAAAGTGTCATTACATGCTGAAAATTTAAAAAAAAAACAAAGTGGGCCCGTTTTTTCACGCCCAGAATCTTGGATTCCCGTGGATCCTTCTAGATTCCTGTAGATCCTCCTAGATTCCTCCCAGATTGCGACAATGAGGAATCCACAGGGAATCCAAATTCCATTCCGGAACCCTGCCAGAATCCAGGAGGAATCCGGATCCGGGTAGAATCAAAACCAAGATCCAGGCCTCAGCAAAGGAATCCGGTAACATAGTGAATCAAATTCCATTCACCCTGTGCGTTGAGAGTTGAATGAAAGGAACCTAAGATAGTAAAGAAATAAATAGGTGTTCAGTCACGTAGGGGAGAGCGAAGGTGTGCATACCAATTTGGGGAGTGGGCTGCAATTTACTCTGGGGCAGGCCCTTTTTTTAGGGGGAAGATGATATCTTTTCTTAAGGAGGGGGGGTCTCCCCCGCCCCTATCTATATGGAGGAGGAGACATCCCCAAGGAGGGGAAGGAGCACCTATAGTCCAGAGTCCAGAGTCAGGTCCAATTGAAATAAATTTTGTATTGAGAAGTCAGTTTCTTGGAGGTTCATTGTTTTGTAAACTTATTCAGATTTCAATAAGAATTTCAGTGAGTTTTGTTTGCATAAGCTAATGCTTGAATCTATCCAACATGCTGCTGTAGGTCAGATTTCTTGTGTGTTTGAAGTGTGCAGACAGATTCGCCAGAGGGAGGCAGTTTGCACCAAGATCAATCTTGTGGGTGTTGTAAAAATGGATGCAAGAAGAGCCCCACGTGGTTGGGGCAAAGTTGGAGCTAGAAGTGGAGGAAGAAATCCTCCAGATGTTACCCGTATTGACAATTTTAGAGCCCTTAGCAGACAGGATGAAGCCATACAAGAAGAAATCAGAATAGGGTTTGTTGAGAGGAGAGCACCTGAAAGTGAAGATGATGAGACTGGAGAAACTTCAGAAGAAGAAGAAAATGCTGAAGATGAAGCAGAAAGAGCAGCTCTAAATGATCCTCTTGTTAAAGCATTGACAAGGATCAGGAAAAGGCCGAAGGTGAAAGTTCATTTCTTCAATGGGAACCTAGATCCAGAAGAATTAATAGATTGGATATATGATATGGAAGAATACTTAAGTTTGAAGAAATAGAGGATCCAGACAAAGTGAGGTTTGCTAAAACCAAACTAAAAGGACATGTTAAAATTTGGTGGAAGGAGTTACAGATTGGGAGAGAGAAGAGGAAAAAGTAAGATTTGCAAATGGGAAAAAATGGAGAAATTTATGAAGAGACAGTTTATTCCTATTGATTATGAGTTGGATTTGTTGAGGAAAATGCAAAGCCTGAAACAAGGAAGCAGGGGAGTATACGGAGGAATTTCACAAAATTCTAACAGGGCATTCTGAAGCAGACAAGGAGAAGATAGCTCGTTACATCAATGGGCTAAGACCAAGCATTCAAGAAGAGTTGGATGTAATAAGAATTTATGATATGGCGGATGCATTTCAATATGCTCTAAAATTTGAAAAAGATAAATTAAAGATTTGAAAATAAACAAAAGGGAAGAGGTGGAAGGACAACTAGAAGAACTTATAAAGATGATGAAAGTCATCATAAAAATCAGAAATTTGAAGACCAAGGCAGCAGCAGCAGCAAGAGTTGGAGAAATGATGACTCTTATGGAACAAAAGATCAAAGTTCAAGAGGCAAGGGAAGATCGGGTAGAGACTCCGAAAGAGGAACTTTTTGAGGAACCTGTTACAAGAGTGGTGAAGAAGGTCACGAGACCTATGAATGCCCTCATGAAGGTGAAAAACTAAAGAGGAATGAAAATCAGAATAGGGCAGAAAACATCAACGAAGAAGAAATCCAATCATCACAATAAGACGAAGCTGAGAAAGGACAAGTCCTAGTAACAAGAAGAGCCTTAATAAGTGAAGACAATGAACCTGATTTGAGAAAGAAGTTGTTCAAAACAAGGTGCAAGTGTGAAGGATAAGTTTATGATGTCATCGTCGATAGCAGAAGCACAGACAACCTTGTGTCTGAAGAAATGGTAAGTAAGTTGAAGCTTGAAAGGAAGAATCACCCAAATCCATATAGGATAGCATGGGCGCAAAATGATAAGAAACTTTTGGTAAGTGAACAATGTTTGGTTAAGTTTAAGATAGGTGGATATTATGATGAAATTTTATGTGACATAATCCCCATGGATGCATACCATATGTTATTAGGAAGAGAGGCCTTGGCAATTCAATAGGAAAGTCATTCATGATGGATACACTAATGTTTAGTCATTGAGTAAGAATGGAGTTAGGCATAAGTTGAAACCTATGAAAGAAGATTTGGATCAAGTTTGTGGGAGTGCAAGAGTATGTTTGGTTAATGCTAGAAAGTTTTTAGATGGCATGAAACATGAAAAAGTTTGTTTTGCTTTAATTCCAAGAACTAATGGTGAAGTTGTTGAAGATGTTCCAGTAGAAATTGGGGATTTGTTGCAAGAGTACCAAGATATTATTTCAGACAATGTACCTGAAGGACTTACATAGATGAGGAAGATCAGCCACCAAATTGATTTGATTCCAAGAGCCAGTTTCCCAAATAAGACAGCCCATAGAATGACTCCAACAGAGACTGGAGAGCTCAATAGACAAGTTGCAGATTTGTTAAAAAAAAGGTTTGATTAGAGAGAGTTTGAGTCCTTGTGCAATACTTGCAATGTTATCATCGAGGAAGAATGGAGAGTGGAGGATGTACACTGATTCCAGAGCCATTAACAAGATTACCATCAAGTACAGATTTCCACTACCAAGGATGGATGACATTAAGGATTGCTTGAGTGGGGCAAAGTACTTTACAAAGATGGACTTGAAAAGTGGATACCACCATATTCGAATCAGAGAAGGAGATCAGTGGAAGACTGCATTCAAGACCAAAGAAGGTTTGTTTGAATGGTTAGCCATGCCTTCTGGAATAACTAATGCACCTGACACATTATGAGATTGATGAATGAGGTATTGAAAGAGTTCTTGGGCAGATTTGTAATTCTTTATCTTGATGATATTTTGATCTTTAGTAAGACACTAGAAGAGCATTTGATGCATGTTAGACTTGTTTTTGAGAAGCTTAGAAATGAAAAGTTGTTGATTAACCTCAAGAAGTGCAGCTTTGTGAAGAGGGAATTGGTATATTTGGACTTTGTTGTATCAGGAGAAGGTATCAAGATGGACCTAGGAAAGGTGAAAGTTATCTTAGAATGGCCAACACCTAGAAGTGTAACAGAGGTAAGATCGTTTCATGGATTAGCAAGTCTTTATAGGAAGTCTGAAGTTCATTAAGGGTTTCAGTAGTATATGTGCACTACTAACTGAGACTGAGGGGTGATAAGGAGTTCATGTGGACAACAGGGGCAGCAAAGAGCTTTGATTTGTTGAAGGCCAAAGTGACAGAGGAACCAATGTTAACCCTCCCGGAATTCAACAAGGTATTCCAAGTTGATTGTGATGCAAGTGGAAATGCTATTGGGGTTGTTCTAAGCCAAGAAGGTAAACCCATTGCCTATTTCAGTGAGAAGTTAAATGATGCTAAGAAAAAGTATTCAATTTACGATCAAGAGTTTTATGCTATTGTTCAAACACTTAGGAAATGGAGACATTATCTCTTGCCTAAAGAGTTTGTTTTATTAATTGATCATCAAGCACTTCAATATTTGAATAGTCAGGGGAAGTTGAATCAAAGGCATATGAAGTGGGTAAAGTTCTAACAAAAGTTATACATTTGTTTTGAAACATAGAAGTGGGAAGTCTAACAGGGTTGCAAATGTTGAGTAGGAGACAAAATTTGTTGATTGAAATGTAGGTTGAAGTTGTTGGTTTTGACGAGCTCAAGGAGTTGTATGAAGAAGATCCTGATTTTGGAAGGCATGGAAGGCTTGTAGAGAACCTATTGCAGCGGGTAGAACAAAGTGGTTGGATTATTTCATCTAGAATGGTATGTTGTTCAAAGGTAATCACTTATGCATTCCTAGAAGTTCTATGAGATTGAATTTGATTAAAGAAAAACATAGTGGAGGACTTGGAGGACATTTTGGTTTTGATAAGACTATAGCACTTGTTGGAGAAAAGTATTACTAGCCTCAAATGCAGCAAGATGTAAGAAAATATGTTCAAGGATGCCAAATATGTCAAGTGGCAAAAAGTGTCAATCAAAACACTGGTTTATATCAGCCATTACTTGTACCTGAGAGGCCATAGGAGGAAATTAGTATGGATTTTGTTCTTGGTTTGCCAAGGACACAAGCAAAGTTGTTTTTCAGGGAAATTGTGAGGCTTCATGCTCTACCAAAGAGTATAGTTTCAGACAGAGACACAAAGTTTGTTGGCTACTTTTGGAGAACGTGGAAAAAGAAGAAGACTGATTTGAAGTTTTGTTCCGCATACAATCCACAAACAGATGGACAAACTGAAGTTGTAAACTAAAGTTTGGGTAATTTGCTAAGAAGCTTAGTTGGTGACAAGCCGAAGGGGTGGGATTTGATTCTACCTCAAGCTGAGTTTGCATATAACAACTCCGTCAATAGAACCACGGGTAAGTCACCATTTCAGATTGTTTATGGCAGCAGCCCAAAGGATGTTTCAGATTTGAAAAAGTTGGAGGAAAGTGACAAAAGAAGTGTAGATGCTGCGGAGGACTTTGATGAACACATGAGAAGCCTAAATGATGACGTAAGAAAACACATTGATAAAGGTAATCACTTATGCATTCCTAGAAGTTCTATGACATTGAATTTGATTAAAGAAAAACATAGTGGAGGAGTTGGAGGACATTTTGGTTTTAATAAGACTATAGCACTTGTTGGAGAAAAGTATTACTAGCCTCAATTGCAGCAAGATGTAAAAAAATATGTTCAAGGATGCAGAATATGTCAAGCGGCAAAAGGTGTCAGTCAAAACACTGGTTGATGTAAGAAAATAAGTTTAGAATATGTCAAGTGGCGAAAGGTGTCAGTCAAAACACTGGTTTATATCAGCCATTACTTGTACCTGAGAGGCCATAGGAGGAGATTAGTATGGATTTTGTTCTTGGTTTGCCAAGAACACAAAGAGGTCACGATTCTATATTTGTAGTGATAGATAGGTTTTCCAAGATGGCTAATTTTATTCCATGTAGAGCGACTAATGATGTTTTCCATATTGCAAAGTTGTTTTTCAGGAAAATTGTGAGGCTTCATGGTCTACCAAAGAGCATAGTTTGAGACAGAGACACAAAGTTTGTTGGCTACTTTTGGAGAACACTGTGGAAAAAGATGAAGATTGATTTGAAGTTTTGTTCCGCATACAATCCACAAACTGAAGTTGTAAACTGAAGTTTGGGTAATTTGCTAAGAAGCTTAGTTGGTAACAAGCCAAAGGGGTGGGATTTGATTCTACCTGAAGCTGAGTTTGCATATAACAACTCCGTCAATAGAACCATGGGCAAGTCACCATTTCAGATTGTTTGTGGCAGCAGCGCAAAGGATGTTTCAGATTTGAAAAGTTGGAGAGAAGTGACAAAAGAAGTGCAGATGCAGAGGACTTTGCTGAACACATGAGAAGCCTAAATGATGAAGTAGAGTTGCCTAATGGATTCAATATATCTCTTATTTTTAATGTTTCAGATTTGACAAAGTATCATGAAGATGAGATTCATGAAGACATCATAAAGGCATAGTTGAGCATTCCAGAATCCACTTCAGATAGGTGTGAAATAGAGACAATCTTGGATAGCAGAGTTAGTAAAGTACGAGAAACAAACAGTACTTTGAATATTTGGTGAAATGGCTTGGAAGACCTATTGAAGACTCATCTTGGTTGTCAGAAGCTGAAGTTAAAGGCCTTGGTTTTCCTCTTGGGAAGTGACAGGATCACTTTTCTTTCTACCATGGGTGTCTGATGCAAGGGATCCACGTGGCAGGCAGAAAATTTGAATTTCAAATTCCATTCACCCTGTGCGTTAAGAGTTGAATGAAAGGAACCTAAGATTAGTAAAGAAATAAATAGGTGTTCAGTCACATAGGGGAGAGGGAAAGTGTGCATACCAATTTGGGGAGTGAGCTGCAATTTACCCTGGGGCAGACCTTTTTTTTAGGGGGAAGATAATATATTTTCTTAAGGAGGGGGGGTGTAGCTGTGCGTGAGGATAGAGGTTTTGAAGAAGTTTTTATTAAAGTTTTCTTTGATGTTTTCTGGTCTGAGACAGACCAATTGAAATAAATTTTGTATTGAGAAGCCAGTTTCTTGGAAGCTCATTGTTTTGTAAACTTAATTCAGATTTCAGTGAGTTTTGTTTGCATAAGCTAATGCTTGAATCTATCCAACTTGCTGCTGTAGGTCAGATTTCTTGTGTGTTTGAAGTGTGTTGCAGGAGTTTGCTAAGAAGATTGTTCGCCCTTTGCATCATATCTTCCAGTATGAGGGAGTCACACCCCTTCACCATGTCTGCCCCTTTGCAAAGGTCACAACCTTCCACAATTATCACCCTCTGAAAGAGTCATAACATTCCATCATTACCAGCCTTTGGAAGAGTCACAGCCCTTCATCATTGCTACTTATTAAGGAACCAATTTCTTATCTTATTCTCATTCCTCTTTTCTCTTCCATTACAATTCACATCTTCCATTCTTTCTTCCTTCCTCCATCCTTCCCCCTTTCAAATGAAGTTCTCCTCTCCCATTTACTGATGTTTGAGGGAGTCACAACTTTTCATCTCATGCCTTTTGACCATTCATTAAACTTAATTAAAAATTATGTTTACATTTATTTTTTTTATTTATGATTACAATTTTATTTTTTATTCTTTTACATTTTGATTTTATTATTAAATCCTATTTCAAAAGGGGGACATTACACACTTCTTCCTTTCCATCAAGGCATCAATCGACCACTGACTGACAATTTTTCAACCATTTCAAAATAACCAACAACATACTAGCTCCAACCACTTCCACAAGCCCAATGAATATTTTGAGCGTCACAAAATATACCAACTGGTTTCGAGCATATTCTGGCTGCTTTCCGACAACCCAATGACATTTGCAATATTCTAAAAGTTGACAACCAAAAAGGAATATTCTATGAGAATCTAGCAATTTTAGGTAACTAGCATTTTCAGACAACTAGCCTTTTTCTCAAAGATCAAGAGAATATTTCGACAAAAATAGCATATTCTATTAACATATGCACTTTGCTTCCCCCTTCAAGCCCTAGTTTGGCATAAGAGAGTTGTTTTGTTCTTTCAGCTATAACTTGGGCGTATGGTGTCAAATTTTAACAAACAAGATATTGTCAAACAATTGGTTTTGCATATAATTTGGGAATATGGTGTCAGATTTTTGCAAACAAGATATTGTCAAAAAGTTGTTTTGCGTACTCAGTGGTGCAAGTCTCATCATCAAATTTTATTGTTGGTAGTAGGTACAATTACATGTCGAAGTAAAATTAGAATACTTGGCTTCCGAACTCTAACTTTTTAAAATTATAATATTTGGCTTCCAAACTCGTAACTATTTAACCGTATCTCAAATTTTTGCAATTCTTGCAACATTGGAAAGGTATTTCAAAGCTCTTCAAACCTATCCATGAACTTTTTCCAAATTCTGCCCCAAATAATTTTTTTTAATTTTTTGTGATTTCAAATTCTGGTTAATTACATGAACACCTTAGCACGTTGGTACCTGGAAATGATCTATTTGCATGAGATGACCTCATTTGATCTACTTTACATCATTGGTCTTTGATTTTATCATTTGAGGAGGCATCATGGGCTTTTCTATTCATCCTTTTCTGGCCATCCTAGAAAGGATAATTATGTGTCTTACCAAAACAACATACAGACCCATCTCAAGTGGCTTAATATTTTGCCTTATCTTTATGGACTCATACCTGAACCAAACACAGTAAGGAATAAGGAGTATATCAAGTTGGGGTAACTAATAGACCATGTAGAAAAGATTTGTTCTAGTATTGATCATAATCCTATGTCTTTTATAATGGACATTGATTGTCCTCAAACACTTTGGACTAGACTTTGGGAGATCCACAAAAGCCCTAATATCTCTCCATTCCCAAATGATCCTACTGCAGATTGTCTCATTCCCCTTGATGATGCAGATTGCATACCTTTTGATGAAGATTATTTTGAGGAGATTGCTTATATCACAGGTCTTCTATGTTGTAGAAGTGAATTGTTCTAGTGTTGATCATTACACTATGTGTGTTGCATTGGACATTGATTGTCCCCACATATATTGGACTAGACTTTGGGAGATCCATGGAGACCCTCATATCTCTCCGTTTCCCAAAAGATCCTATTGCAGATTGTTTCATTCCCCTTGATAATTTGGAAAAGTGAGTTATAGGAATGCAGTGTTATCGTGTACTTGAAAGTTGCAACCTTATATCAAAAAACTTAAGGTATAATGTCTTATTTGACATTTGAGAATCTGGAAAACTAAGGAACATGGCCGAATCACCATGAGTAAAAATAATTCTAAAGCAGTTCAGGATTGTCGGAATAATAAATCATCAATCAATTAATTAGGTCACCCTTTTACTTTGTTACACTTAATCCTCACCTAGGGTTTCATTTAGGGTTTACCTTTTTCTTTAATAAGCATTCATTATTGTACATTGTAATTATCCAATTCAGATTAACCAATACAAAGGTCATGTTGCTTTTCTATATTAATTATCTTCTTAAGGTTGCATAGCACAACCAATGGATTTTTCATTATTAGATCACCCTTTTACTTTGTTACACTCAATCCTCACCTAGCAAATTTTTGCAATTCTTGCAACATTTGAAAGGTATTTCAAATCTATCCATGAACTTTTTCCAAAATCTGCCCCAATTACCTTTTTATTCAATTTTTTGTGACTTCACATTTTGTTAATTACTTCGACATCATGGCACCTTAGCACTTGTAAATGATTTGTTTGCATGAGATGACTTCCTTTGATCTTAATTTAAATGTATTGAGGTTATTCGTCTTTGATTTTATCGTTTCAAATCTATCCATGCACTTTCCAAAATCTGCCCCAATTACTCTTTATTCAATTTTTTGTGACTTCACATTTTGTAAATTACTTCAACATCATGGCACCTTAGCACTTGGAAATGATTTGTTTGCATGAGATGACTTCAATTGATCTTAATTTACATGTATTGAGGTTATTGGTCTTTGATTTTATCATTTGAGGTATCATGGGTTTTTCTACTCATCCTTTTGTGGTCATCATTAAAAAGGATATTTAGATGTCTTGGAAAAACAGCATCCTGACCCATCTCAAGTGGCTTAATCTTTTGCCTTATCTTTATGGACTCTTACCTGAACCAAACACAGAAAGAAGTATATCAACTTGGGGAAACTAATTGATCATGTTGTACAAAGTATTTGTTCTAGTGTTGATCATAATGCCACACTTTGGACTAGACTTTGGGAGATCCATGGAAACCCTCATATCTCTCCAATCCCAATTGATCCTACTGCAGATTGTCCCATTCCCCTTGATGATGTAGATTGCATACCTTTTGATGATCAATTATTTCAAAGAGATTGCTTATATCATAGGTCTTGTATGTTGAAGTGAATTGTTCTAGTGTTGATCATTATGCTATGTGTGTTGTATTTGACATTGATTGTCCCCACATACATTGGCCTAGACTTTTGGAAATCCATGGAGACCCGCGTATCTCTCCATTCCTAGATGATCCTATTGCAGATTGTCTCATTCCCCTTAATGATGCAGATTGCATACCCTTTGATGATGATACTTTTAAGGAGCTTGTTTATATCACAGATCTTGCATGCTCTGATGGTTCGGAGGCTTGTCACGTTGTTCCTACCATCTCAAGACCCAATCTCCATCCTTTGTTGTTCCTAATCGGATTAGTATCGCCACACATCCATGGCCCCTATTGATGCAGTACAGCACGACATTCATCATCTTCCAGACATAGCTACTTGGTATTCATATCTTGGAGACATATCATCCTTGTTTGTGAGTCTCATACTACTTGGGATTCATATCTTGCAGACATATCGTCCTTGTTTGTGAGTCTCATATTGTAGATTTGGAGGATTTTTTTAAGGACGTTCATTTCTCTTTCATGATAGCCACATTATCATCCTTGTTTGTGAGTCTCATATTGTAGATTTGAAGGATTATTTTGAGGACATTTATCTCTCTTTCATGATAGCCACATCATCATTGTCTTTGAAGCTTGTTCTACATCAATCTTCACACATTTGGATTTGCATTCCCTATCACCAGTGGAATTATTTCTCCCTAAGAGGAGAAATATTGTTTGCAGACAGTTGATAGTATTCTACATCATCCTTGTTTGTGAGTCTCATATTGTAGATTTGAAGGATTATTTTGAGGACATTTATCTCTCTTTCATGATAGCCACATCATCATTGTCTTTGAAGCTTGTTCTACATCAATCTTCACACATTTGGATTTGCATTCCCTATCACCAGTGGAATTATTTCTTCCTAAGAGGAGAAATATTGTTTGTAGACAGTTGATAGTATTCTACCTCCGGACTTTCATCATTGGCATGAGAACTAGGGTGTTCACATCCTCACTTTATCACTCCTAGGGGAGGAGGCACTGATTGTACTTATGTGACAAAAGCAATTCTTCACCTGTTTATGAGTCCCTTATTGCACTAATTGTTAGGTTTTTAGCTACTCCCTTAGTTATACTTAAGGAAGGTGTTGGAGTAAATAGGATAATCACCTAACTAGTTAATTGATCATCAATTAACTAATTAGGTCCCTTTTTAGTTTATTACACTTAAGCTGAACTTAGGAGTGCTTTTGTATATTTAGGTCATGTTGTCTCATAGCATAGATTAAGAACACTGATCTTACTTAATCCTCACCTAGGTTCCATCTAGGGTTTATGTTTTTTGCTTTTATAAGCATTCATATTGTAAATTGTAATTATCCAATTCAAGTTAATCAATCCTCTTCGCAAGGTTGCATAATATAATTGATGGATTTCTCTATCTAGACGTGATAGGCATTTTGGCTGCAGGTGAGCTTTATTTGAATTTTATAAGCTTGGGAAACAAAATCATAGGCATCCAACTAAAACATTAAACAGAGAGAAATGGAAAGCAGTCCAAAACAGATAAAAGAGTTGTGGATGCACATATGGTAGAGAGAGAGAGAGAGAGAGAGAGATTCATGGTCCAGGAAAATCTCATTGATCAGAAAAATTGTAAGAATTTGGCACCAAGATATTGTGGGCCTTTTGAGAGTTTGAATGACCATATCAGGCCCATGCAGAAAATTTCAAATTTAAGGTCAAACCAGAAAACACACGCCCCGGCCAAACAAGTCAACCTAGGAGATAGAAGATGGAATCTAATACAAATAATTATAAATCAAACTGTTTGTATTTGAATTTTGAAATAATGCATTCAATGTCCATGGTATCATTTATATTTTCAGTTCCCTTCTCAAATTCAGGCTTGCAAGGAAGAACCGGGTACGTAACAACTAATCAGTGAACTTTATTGGAAGTGTAGTTCTCCTTTACAAGACAGCATCATGGCTTGAAAATTACCTTTTTTATTCTTCATGCCTATAGAAAACATGATTCCAATTCCTTCTAACCGCACACACTTAGAAACAGAATTGTCATTTATATTGACAAAATATTAAACATTTATAATAGTGTTACACTATATTGATGCAGATAAACAACAGTCAATGGTGAGGTTGGTGGGATAAAGTAACAGTTCACATGAGCATCTTGACGTGTCTTAATCACAAGCACTTACAATTAAATAGTCTTTAAACCAACATAAGCTTCTGCAAGCTAGAAAAGAAATGAGAATATTGTCACGTTTAACCACAAAAATTGAATATCGAGTCCCAAAAGATCATACTGATTGGACTAATTATTTAAATAGAAAAAACTGGCTTTTCCACTCGATATGCATATGCTTCAGGCTTCAGCAATGAATCTTTGATGTGCAAAATACCAGTCATTGGCTAAACGTGTAATATAGGAGTCATATTTAAGTACTCATTGCTGGAAATGGAAATCCACTTACAGCTTGATTGAGTGGAAAAAGGAAGAGCACGGCCAATACAGGCTTGGGAACCATATCCAATAGCTCATCATCGAAACCATAAACATCGCAAAACTCTGCTTCTTCTTCACGAATTCCAAGGCCCCACATAAACTGCAACATGTATAAAAGAAAAATAAATCAGCTACCTAGATGCAAAAGCCCTTCCTATGATAGGTTAGCACAATTAATCAGATGACAACTATAGAAAACAATAGTTGTGTTCTCAGCCTCTCATACACTCAACACACAAAAATCCTAAAGAATGCAATGGTAATCTCCGAGATGACAACTCCAAGCTATGCCGCATTTCATCCCAGACATGGAAGAATTCTATATTGAAGAAAGAATAAACATCCATCTTGTTCTTAAATCAAATGCACCCAATGTTCCCTTGGACTAACTTTTTCAACACTCTAACCAATTGGGACAAGTATTCTATAGCATGTAAGATGCTATATACGTGAGGCGCATATTCCTGTCGATAACTAAATGTAGTAAATGTTCCTGTGGATGTAAGATAGTAGGTGCAGTCAGAGGCACAATCCTGAAAATATCAAGCCAAGAGGCATATTCTTATTAAAATATAGTCAAGAAAGATTTTATCAAATTTTCATTCATTTTGCTAATGTTTGGATTCTGGATAAATCTCAACTCCAAAGATGTCATCTTAATTGCTAATTTAGTAATCAGTTGAAAAATCCATGCAAAGTATCTGTATATATGTAAAGAAGATAAAGATAAAAACAATGATAAAGAACGGTGATCAATATTAAAGATAGAGGTAAAGGATAACCAATGTAACTCGAAATTACGATACCAAAAAGAAATTTGATTAAAGATTGAGTTTGTTTTAGAAAACTAATTTTACAGACCAATGTAAACTCTATTCAAGGGGCTGAGATGTAACTCTTGGGCATACAGAGGGGTAAAATTTGGCATTTTACCCAGGGAGTGCTAAGAAAAGATCTCTCTTAAAAACTTATTGAGTGCATGCTTTTTCTTCGACTTGTTGGATGGAAACACAACTACCTCAAAGATATTTGGGCGGCATTTGAATTGATGTCAAGGGAAAAAAAGGCAGATAGGGTTTTCCTAAAATCGTCATCTCCAGGAACAAACAGGAAGGAGGAGGAAAACCTAAACTCAAGAAAAAGGATTGCATCTACCTTTCTTCAACACTGGTGAGGTTGAGGATAGTAGATACACTTTACAGAAAGTATGTAAATAGGCCCATTACAGCATAGAAATTACTCTCCGCAAGAAAAATATAAGTGTTTAAGATTCTGAAACTTGAATCTACCACTATAATGAGAATATCTAATTCCAAAGGGGTAGAGGTGTAATCATGTAATTATAATCGATGCATTCCTAAGAGAAAGAAACAGGTTCAAAAACCTCCCTCGCCACAATTGGAAACCAATGTTGTGCGATTGTGATGTAATAATTATGATTAGAATTGAGAATTACCCGATGTTTATACATCTAAAAGAATTAATGGTAATAGGCATAAATGACAAATGGCCCATATTAAAAATTTTAAGAATGTGATCCAACTTAACCCAAAGCAGAACAAGTTCACATTCCCCTCCCCACAATTGGCAACCTCTGACTCCATAGAGCATGGAGTGAGGGTATGGTATAATCGGTATGCATAAAATTAGTTAAAGACCCGTTTTTAAAATAATTAATGTGATCCAATCTAATTCCATACCACATTAAAAGTTCAAAAATTATCCCACACCATGTTAAAGAAAAAGGTTCAAAAAAACCCTCCCTGCAACCGGAAACCTATCACTCAAGCAGACGTGGGGAGGTTGCGGTGCAAAACTTATTGGGCGCATTGAGTATAACCCCAGTTCACAAATCTTAAGGTCATCCAGCCTTAACCCAAAGTCTACCAAGTGAAAAGAAAGGAAAAATAAAATTGAACATAACCTATAATTTAACCAGAGACCGATAAAACATCACGACACCTGAAACCGCTATATAAAAATAGATTATGCCATATAGGAAACAAAATAATCTTAAGGGCAATCTACTAGATAAAATATATTTTCCATCGCTTAAACATCATCCACAGATGAATTGGGCATAAATCACCATTGCATGACAATGGTATTTCTGTAAAGAATCAATTTTATCTTTGGCGGTGAAAACTTCCAGGAAAATCTTCGTAAAAAAAGCCTACAATCATAAGAAGTACCTGATTTATGACTTCAGGATTAGCTTCCAGAGGAAGCCACCTCTTAGCGCCTGCCCTCTCAGATAAATCCATTGAAGAGTAAAATAAAAGTTTGTACAAGAGTACAGCAGGCAGTGATCGGTTTCAACAATATATAAAGCTTTCCCTACTCTTCTTGAATGACATATGGGTACAGATTGATAGGTGTTGTCGAGGGTAACGGTTGGTTAACGACACTGATTGCTATAGTCTGTAAATATGATATTTGTTTTCTATATATATACTATATTCTTTGCTTGCTCAAGGGGTTCACCATGCTCTTCCCCTAAAAGGTTGCGTTTGTGCCGTGTACAAATAGATTGCAAACCTGTATGAATTATTCGAGGACCCGCCTACCTCCGCAATAATTCAAATGGCAATGATCGCAAACATATAATTTAATTTAAGTCATTTACTTTTCTTTAATATTGTACTAGTCATCTCATGCTCTTATGTTTTAGGCCCATTATAATCAGAATATTTTTATGTAAGAATATTAGATTATTTTATATATTATCTTGATAGATTATATTCATGAAGGAAACAATATTTTATAAAGTGTATAAACTATTTGGATTTTAAAATAGAATATAAACATAAAGAACAATTTTTCGTCTTTAAATATGTAGGATTAGTGTCATATTAAGATTGTTCTCCTTCTTTAAATGTAAAGCTACTCTTTCTTCAAATTATCTACATGCACAATTTTTCTAATTAGAAGGAAAGAGAACAAGTTTAATACAGCACTAATCCTACAAGTTTAAAGACTAAAAGTTATTCTTTTATGTCTATACCCTAACTTGGAATCCAAATAATTTAATTAATTTAAGTCATTTATTAATCTTTAATATTGTACTAGTCATCTCATGCTCTTATATTTTAGGCCCATTATAATTAGAATAATTTTTATGTAAGAATAATTTAGATCATTTTATATATTATCTAATAGATTATATTCATGAAGGAAACAATATTTTATAAAGGGTATAAACTATTTAGATTTTAAAATAGGATATAAACATAAAGAACAACTTCTAGTCTTTAAACATGTAGGATTAGTGTCATATTAAGATTGTTCTCCTTCTTCAAATGTAAAGCTACTCTTTCTTCAAATTATCTACATGCACAATTTTCCTAATTAGGAGGAAGGAGAACAATCTTAAAATATGGCACTAATCCTACAAGTTTAAAGACTAAAAGTTACTCTTTTATGTCTATACCCTACCTTGGAATCCAAATAGTTTATGCACTTTGTGAGGGGTTGATTCCACAAGTCTCATTCTTTTTAATAAATGTGAAGCTATTATGTAATCTATGGAATGATCTAGTTTCTATATAATCATGTTATTTGATTTGCCTAGTTTACCTTTGTCTACTCTATAGCTTTCTATGCTTTGAAGGCCAATGATATTTAGAATTGTCTTTAAAAGGGATGTTGGGATGTTGCTAGTAGGCATGTTTTATTGGGTCAACCCCTAAAAACTTGGATTAAGGATTTAATAAACAACAAACTTTGGCCATATAAATGCTCTAGAGTGGTGTGGTGCAAAAATAGATTCTTTTTAGGTGTTCCAATTGAATATTTCTAGCATGCTCCATTTGTAAATGAAAATAGTAATCAATGATAATATTATAGTGAGTGCAAATGAATACCTTGTAATGCAATTGCATAGCAATAAATCACACAAACAATAATCAACCCTTGGTAGGAAGGGTACGTAAAAGAGTTGACCAAAACTTTAATTTGAATTTTAAAAAGTTAGGGATTAAATCCATGGTCATATAATTGAGCCCACATTTGCAAAAAAATGAACAAAGGCATGGGAAAAAAATCAAATGGAAAGCATGAAATTTCTACACTCCATGATAATTATTATGAGCACTTCAGGATTTAACTGTGTGAGCAATTTTTCTATCAAATGGATGGAAAATTTGCTGATAGAAAAATTGCTCACATAGTTAAATCCATAAGTGGTCATAATAATAAATCAAATGGATAATTAAATGCATGCATGGGTGCAATACATTGGTTATATAGGGGAAATGTGTAGATTCAAATAAGATAGGATCAAATTGTATGAATGTGTGCAAATGGATAAGTAAAGACTACACCATTTGTTGATATGTAGATATACTAATCCATTCTCTCAAAATAGGCAAAATAAATAGAAAATGGCAATGGGTGTGTGCATTGCATAAATTGCCCCCTCCTTGAGGTATTATGAATTTGAGGATGATCATGTATCTCAAACTATGTAACATTAACCAACACTCATGTAAATTAAATATCCAATATAAATTACATAGTTGTAGTGTAGTAAATTATATTCCTTTATAATTTCACACTTATTTTTTAGCCACTTTGGCAATTGTACCTAATGTGTACTTAATTTATGTTTGATTGTGCTCAGTTTCATAACTATTTCCATTAACTTGTCCATTCCCCTATTTACAATATTTTTCCTAGCACAAAATGTTAGGAATAGGCCGCCCAACATAGCTATCTAACATTTTGACCCAAAAATATAAAATGTGAATATCAACTTTGTAAGTAGCAATAAATTGCCCTCCAATTTTGGCCCTCCCCAAAAAATTAATTTGAAAAGGTGTAAGTTGCATATTGTGTGCATAAATGTTGACACACTTCTATGAATCATTCCATCCAAGGTTGCTCAAGAATGAGGCCTCAAATATCGATCCATAGCTCTCTAGTCATGGAGTGCGAAGGTTTGAAATAGAGGCCCTCAGATTGACCTAGTTAGTGCCTATGCAAGTACACCATGAAACAAGAGATTCGAATGCATGAAAATGAGATCTACTCTATATGATAACAATGCATGAAAGAAAATTA
>MU224664.1:1931602-1953169 GCA_018584345.1 Thuja plicata
AGGATACTTTCAGGAGGAGTACGACCCACAAAATATCCAATTAACGTATGTTTTTCTAGCCATTCACATGCAGTATCAAATTCCTGAGGGTTAAGAATGATATCAGGGTTACCTCGTGGAAGACCTTTGGGACGAACTTGCGAGGACGTTTGTTCGGAGGCGGCGCCATGGCAGTCTGAAGCTTCAACTCGAGCACCAGCAGTAACTGCTGGGCCGAAGTTGGCCGGAGCCATACTAAAGGCTAACCCTAATGAGATCCCGTAGTAAATGCGGTATGACAGATGGAAGGCTCAGAGCAGAAACACAGACAGAAAGCCGTACACATGAAAACCCTAGCAGAGCTCAAACCCTAGCAGAGCTCCGGTTTCGGAACCACCCTTGATGACAATTTTGGCTCCTCTGTCATCAATAAAAAAATCATCTTTCCTATTTTGATTCTAGTGGCATATAAATTTGTGTTAATCTGCATTTCTCTTTTCATTATCATCTTCCCATTTTAATTTTACATATTTAACGAGAAATATTGACCCTTTCAGCGCTTGGGAATTTTAGACAAAATTTGAAAAGATTGGACACTATCAAAGGATTCCAGAAAGTTTCAGGCAAAAACACCTAAACCATGACATCTTTTTTGTCTTGTTCCTAGGAACAAGGCATATTTTTTGCCCCGTTCCCTACGAATTAGGCTCAAATTTATTCTAGAGGCAGGATACGTATCATAGGTTCCTGATTGGCAGTTATAGGTAATTCTAAGATTTTGTCTACTTGATATTAAAATATGAAACAATATCTTTCCTATTTTGATTTTAGTGTCATATAAATATTACTTAATCTGGATTTGTCTTTTCATTGTCATCTTCCCATTTCATTTTTACATATTAAGTGAAAGAATATTGACCCTTTTAGGGCTTGGGAATCTCTTAGTCTACTGAGGCATCTTTCTTATGAATGTGCAACTTTTAAAAGGAGAAGTGATCTGCCACTTTGGATAGCTTCCATTTTCCTAGTGTACATGGTTTTATTATTTGTTTAGGATAATCCAGAATAGAAAGAGACTTCCCATACTCCAAAATTAACATAATCAAATTCTCATGCAGAGATATGCATCTTATAATTCTTCATATGATGTATAATCCCAGTCTCAAGAAAGGAAATTATAAAAGGGAAAGGACACATCAAACTTATAAGGAACGTGTTTGAGGAAAATGAAAATGAAATACAAGAAATGAAGTAAACCTTCCATCAAGCGTAAAGTACCTAACAATCACCCCAGGAGTCTCACCTCAAATTAGTTTGATGGATCCCTCATCTTACCCACTACAAGTGAGTTTAATCAGTTTGTATATTTCATTATTCTTGAAAAAATTACTCATAGATGCTTCCAAGGCCTTTCCTATAAAAATAATTTTTCCCTTGGTGATAACCCTAAAATTTGGCCAATTAAGTCCTCAAAAATTTTGGAATCTAGTCCATAAACAAAGACAATGCAACTATTCCAACCCTTGACAAAAGCTCTTGTATCTTGTGGGTCATAGCCATGGAAAATCTCTAGATATGGGGTAACCTTACTGTTCAACAAAATCTTCTAAACTTGGGAATTTATCTTTTCCCCTTTGCAATAAATTGGCTCAATGTGGCTTTTATCTCCACCCATGATGGAAGAGACTTTAACAAAGAGGAAAATAAAACTAAAATAGGACATAACCCACTAAAAATAGAGAGTAAAGGGGCCCAAGAAATTACCCAAAGTCTATGTAAAGCTTAACTTGAAAGGACAATTATTTTTTATTAGGGGATAACAAGTTTTGAAGGGCCCATGTAACCCTTTACAAGCAGACTTTGAGGGGGATCTGAAACCCCACTAAGAATAATCACTGCAAAATATAATGGATTGCTAACCAACAACCCATAACCAAAAGACATTCAACAATAAATAAATAAAATCCAGTAATGTATCAGTTGCCCAAAATTTAGAACACAAGGTCGAAGCCTCACATCAATGAGCTAACCTCCCAAGCAAGGAGATCCTTAGGGTTTTGAAAGGCTCCCCAAACGTGTAAGTGGGTTTTAACATAGCTCCCAAAACCATTGTTACAAACAACCTAAAAGGATTAATCATCCAAAAACCAGCTGAAACTATAGGTTTTGAAGGGATCCCCAAAACACCATGGGATTAAACTTGGCTCCCATAACCATATTGGGTTTTAAATGAAAATTGTTAATCTTAGTAATAAATAGAGTAGCCACTCTAACAATACAAGAACTCACGATTTAAGATGGCTTTAGCCTCAAGTGGAAGGGGGTCATGAGAATCCCACCTCTTCTTCAAAGAGTTAGAAACTCCTAGGTTACCAAAATGATTGAGAAACATATTTCCCTCCCAATAAATATGAGATATATTACATTCCTCAAAAGTTTCAAGTATAGATTTGGAATCCCTAATAAAAATTTCAATAGTCCAACTTGGCTTTTGTTCTTCTGTGAGGCATTTCATGATATTAAAAGAATCACCTTCAACCACACCTTATTTAAAACATGAGATTGGGCTAGCTAGAGTCCATTATAGGTTATAGTTTCTTTAGCAAATTGGTTTGTTTGGATACCCAAGGGGAGTTCCATAGATGAAACAAACCTAGCATTATGATCTCTCAACGTTCTCCCACTTCCCATAGGCCTAAGATTATTCTTATAGCTACCACAACAAAGTTAATTTTGATCTACTCCCTTGGAGGAAAGAAATTGGACCATTTCTTAATTTATGTGTGTCATCCTTGCACAAGGTATATGTTAATCTTCTTTGTATCATTCCAATTTTATTAGATGTCTCCAAAGAGACTACTGCATCATGTTTATTCTACATTATATTTGTAATAATTGTTTTGAGACAAACCAAAGCATTAAAACATACACAAATTTCCCTCTATTCTAGTTTTCCTCTATTGCTTTATAGGAGCAAGTGTGTATTTGTAAAGCTTACACTTGTTTACGAGTTTGATAACCTGTTGTTCTAAATCTGAATTTCATGTGAGAAGTTATCAACTCGTGGCTTCACATGCTTTAACTGGTATTGTGTTGAGCCTGAGTTGCATGTTGACTTGTTCCTACCAAGAAACTCAGGAGTGAAATCTTCCCTCAATCTAACACACATTTCCTAATATACATAAAAATAATTTCCCTCATGATTCTCATGATGAGGATGATTCTTCAATTCAAGTTTCTAATGAATATTTGAATAAGCTTGGCAAGGGAATGGAAGGCATTTAACACTTTTTGAAAACAAAATACTTGGAACAAGACGTATAGTCCCTTTGATTGAGAGTCTAAGGAGATTGATACAAGGCGATTTGCATGGTGTAGATATTCTACATAACATTAACTCATAGTATGGATGAAAATACTATGGCATAACTAGTCACATAAAAGGGCTTGGATACATCACTCCTCAAAACAAAGTTGAGACCCAAATACTCATGCTTACAATAAAACCTTCTTTTCCAACACACACACACCCTTTATTATGTATATTTTTCCAGAAAATGGTAATATCATCCATGTTATTAATGGACCTAATCCTATCAACCAATATACCTATGTGCCACCTTCCTCCCCTCTCACTTTTGTTTCTTAAACATCTATCAACCATCTACACCCTTAGAATGTCATAATGCTCCACATTCCTATCATAATGTCTCTTCTCATCCACCATCACAATCTATTTTTTCAAAAGCCAATTCACCTACTAATACCATCATAAACCAATTATTGAGAAAAATTTCATCATTACAACAATAATTAGCCAACATAAGTCAAACCCAATCTAAACCAACTCTTCCATCATATTGCACAAGTATCCCACCTTTATATAACATCCCAAAGACTATCATGCCACAACACCTAAAGTTATGATGATTTGAGAAATAAAATGGGAAATGTGACCCTAATAAGCCTGTTATGCAACAACACCTAAAGGTACCATACTTTCAGAAATACAATGGGAAAAGTGACCCTAATACTCATGTGGCAACAATTACTGCTCTATGTAATGATTTTATTCTTGAGGATGCCCTCTTGTAAAAAAAATTCCTAAATCATTAAAATAAACTTAATTTGGATTGCTTTTATTTTTTGGCTAGTATCTCAATTAACAACTTTTCACAAATGGTCAATAAATTCTTGCAACATTTTAAAAATAATATTTGGCCATAACTTACATTAACTAATTTGTCGTATTATAAACAAAGTTTGAAAGAGAAAGTGACTAATTGTATTGGTAAATATCAAATTTTATTATGAATATCTTATTATGTTCATGATATTGATCTTGAAAGAGGTTTTATTGGTAATTTAATACATCGCATTAGAGATACTATTTTTTTCATAAATCCATCATTCACATGCTTGTGCACATCACTTCATGATTATCAAATTTCAATGTGATAAAAAATTGTCCTAAACAAGAGAAACCTAAGCCTAAGCTTGAACCTACTATCACCCTTACCCAAAGTGATAAATCAATACATGCACACGATATGCCACTATACATTGATGCTATAATTAATGACAAAATTAGACATGAGGTGCTTATTGATCCAATATGTATTTTTTAACGAGGTTAAATAATAATTTCTTTAGACATATGAATTGTATCAATATACTTATGATAAATCTGAAGTCTTTATTCAAGTGCATAATGGTTTCACTTGTACTACTATTGGATCTATAACCTTTCAAGTTAAATTTGAACCTAGAAACTTATGTTACTTTTACCATAATCCCCACCTCTAACCATTATTTTGTGAATTTTGGCTATACTTGGCTCACCTCTATGAAGGTAGTCCCTTTTGTAGTCCATATGTGTTTAAAGTTTGCATCTAAAGGAAAATTGCATATTATATTCCATAATGGGTTCCAACTCTTGTCTAGAAGTGAAAAGCTTAAATCAGTTCAACTTGTAGCCTCATCAACCTCAAGCCACTCAACCTCATAAAGATACCTTGTTTCATTCCTACAAAAATATTAAATCCAAGAGAATAGCTAAGTTATCCTTAGGTAGTTCCTTACGACCCACTTTAGTTTTCACCCCTAAAGATCCTTCGATGTATATAGATACCAACGTAACTCTTCCTACCCCACAAGTAATGAGTGAACCACATCCTAGACTGTGAATTATTTCTCTCTCTAGAGTGTTTAACTTGTACATATTTTATTTCTACCTCTACCATCTCATAAGGATAGTGAATCAAATGCTTGACACCATCTATACCTCCTTCAATATCTCAACTTTTAAAGTTTTCATTTTTCATCCTTTTGTTCCTAAAACAAAGGAAGAAAAGGAACCAATGTTGAGTGATACTTAATCTCTTTCTATATAAGCTTCAAATCATAAGTGATGAAATTGTATCATGAGAGAATGCCACTAAATAAATTGTGTTGTGGTTCAGAACATTGCTATGAGAAGTGAGTCTTCCCCTAAGTAGTTAGATGTTGAGTTGGCTACTCCTCCTCAACGTTCCTTACCTTCACCCACTCGTAGAGATGATATTTGCCTTACCCAACCTCATCAAGATTTGAAGGTGTCAATTCTAATGGATTATTCTCTTCCTCCTTCTAGTAAACCACCTATGATAAGAAATTTAGACGATAATTTAGAGACATGGTTTAAATTGTAGAAATTATTTAGAGTTGTCATTGATGTTCTCTAAAGCATTAACTTTAGCTACTAGTGACACACATAGTGATCCTTCCTTAAGGAAAGGTTCATTTTTGGAACTATAAATATCTCCTTTTACTATACTCATTGTAGCTCATTTAGCATCTTGCATGGGCCATGTCTTTATAATGATGAGATTAGGAAGCAAATAATTTTCTATAAATCAACTTGTAATGATAGAACCTCTTTTTTGTGTGTTTGACTGCACATAATGTGATTCACTATGATGTAGTGCTTGACATGTATTTTATTTTTTAGGTTCTCTTTGGATGACCCTTGATGATTTGTTGGCACAAGGTTGCAAAGAGAATAGTTCTATTGTGGCATTCATCTATTTGTACCTTCATTCTTATATGTGTCATATTTTGATGTCACAGACTTTAGGATCACCAACAAAGATAAAGACACCTTCCATAATATAGTACAAAAGATTACTAAGTTCTTGAATATTGATATATGAGATATATTACAAATCTACAAAGCCTTGTTTATATAGGAAAGGTTAGAGGTAGACTTAAACAATATTGTGACATGTGTCTTAATCCTATATAGTGATACAAATAACTATTGACCCTAGTAAATAAAAATAGTTATTACGAGATAAGATAAGATCATATATAAAAAATAATATTTTAGAATAACACATATGACCTAATTAAACTCAAGTCAAGTGAATATGTCCCTTTCTTGAAACTAGAAAAATCACTTGGTACAAGACCTTTACTAGGTCCAAAAAAAAATTCACATCATTACCTCTCTTAAGTGAAACTCTGGGAGTGGATTATTATGCAAATGATACAATTCAAGGATGTAAGATTGGTATCAACAACTAGGCCATGTTAAGTACCCATGTACAAATGATCTCTCATAAATAGAGAAAAAAAGAAAACAAACTCGGTAAAAAACCCATCCCCAAAAGGGAGAATACAAAAGAAGATCATATACAAGTGATAAAATCAGTTATGTATGGAGGTCTCATCAGTAACCCCAATAACCACATTTATCACAAAGATACAATACAAAAGTCCCTCAAAAAAAGATAATACTAGAGAATACTTAGCCATCCCAGAGGGAAGGATCCTCAAAGTTACTAAAGAGATTCTAAAGATAAAAGAGAATCCACTGCCTACAAACCACATGCCTCCCCTAAGGAAGAGATAATTCCATTGGAGAATGAAAAAGTCACTCCAATTCGAACTAAAACAAGGGAAGAATTCTCAAAAATTAATATTTGAAAATTGATCAAGTACTTACAAAGATATGTGATGACTCAAAGCATGTGATGACTCAAGAACAATATCCCTTCCAGATTTGCGAAAGAGGAATGAAGAGAAAACATTGCGATGCATGTTATGAAACCATCCTACAAAGACAAATTTGGAAAAAAAAACATAAATTGCTCAATGAAAATCTAAAATATATGTCATTTTTGAAGTCTAAAGAAGTAGGAGGTGGTGTAAACCCAACAAAAGGTTTGCAAAACCAATACCATTACTACCCACACTAGTTCTAGGAAAAGCCACCATGAGGAACAAAATGAGGGAATGTGTACACTTGTGTATCATGATTAGTTGTACCTATGACAATAATTTTCCTTATTTTCAAATCACAAATGAATACTGAATCAAGAGTAAAATCTTTAGATATACTACTTTTAGCAATATGATAAACTGAAAGGAGATTATGAGTAATATCTGACATGAAAATAATATCATTAAATCTTCTATTTCCACGTAAAGATCCCCTTAGCATTAACATCAAGATAATCATTAATAGCAATCAATATCTTAGTTGTCCATGAGAGCCTAATAGCTTGAAGGTGGCTAAGTGAATACATTATTTGATCTAAAGCACTTGAATCAAGATTCCATCCAATAAATTTAGGAACATGAGTTGAAAATAAGAGGGTATGACCTTTCATCTTATTATCTCCATATGAAACACTTGTTGAACCTATGTACATGTAGAAGACAAAGGATTTGAAGAAGATGGAGAATAAGAAAGAAGGTGAACAAGAAGATGACAAAGCAATATTATGTTCCTTAAGAAGTTGCTCCATGTCCTCTAGATCTATTTCCTAAAATATTATTATTCACCATGCCAAATCTTTATTATAATAGTTACATTTGTGTTTTCACTTCGTAGGATTTACCTCTTGAGAAGAGGTGGGAGGTTCATTTGATTATATCTTAGGTTTGATTTACTTCTTCCCCTTACCCTTGGATTGTGCAATTAAAGCATGAGATTCAGGAGTTATATCAAGTTGACTAAGTTTTTATTGTTCTCTCATCAATATATCATAATAAAGTTTCAAATCAAGGCATCACAAATGAATCTCCTAATCCATCCATTGTAAGTAAAAATAAGTGGAGAAGTATGCAAATGCACATTCAATTTAGAAAAATTTGCAACACAAGTTAAATTATTTCATTCAATTTAAATAATTAAAAATTGATCGTTAAAATTTTTATTTATGACAAATAATGCTTTTATATTACATGTTAATTCATAATTAAAATAAAAAGACATATATGTTCATAGAATCCAATTTACATTATTGAAAAAATCTAATTTACATCATTCTAATTTTGAATTCTATTACATTCAATTTAAATAATTTTAGATGTAATATTGAGTTTTATTACATTCAATTCAAATCATTTTGATTTTTAAATCATATTACATTTAGATTGTTAACACACACTTCAATTTTCAAATTAGAATCCATTGTAGAATTTACATCTTCCTAAATTTTAAATTGTATTACATTCAAATCAAATCATTTGTATTTTTTTTTAGAATAGTTTGTTCTCTTTGGCTGAGAGCCAAGGACTGAGGGGCATCCATTCCGCCAAATTCGCCCGGGGCACGATCCCGGCCTCATCCCTTATCAGATGTCTTCACGAGATTTGAACCCTGGTGGGCTCAATGAGAACCATTGAACATCACCAGTCAACCAATTCACAATTGACAAATCATTTGTATTCAATATAAATAATTTTGTAAAACAAGTTAAATTATTTACATTGAATTTACATAATTTTAAATTTTAAATTGCTAGTTCATAGTCCAACTTCCATCATCTAAATTATCAAGTTAAATCAATTAACCATCATGTTAAATCAATAATTTTTAATTTTTAATCGTTAGTCCAAAAAAAATCCAATTTCTATCACATAAACCATCTACTTTGATTAAATTTTAAATTGAGATTGCACCATTGCTATTTCAAAAATAATATAGATTGGTCTTTTTCTAAGGAGGGAGGTGTACCATTTGGTCTCTTAGTAGCTCCTATATATTAGATAACAATAGAGTCGTCAATGATGTAAAACCCAAAAAAATAATGCTCAAACTGGTATAAAGGAGTGATATTCATACTTTTAGAAATTATATATTTGTGGGATTATGTAGATGCTATTAAAAAAAATGTGCTAACTATTTTTTTATTAAATTAAGTGGGAAAGGGCCCCAACCCATTACAGATCAATAAAAAAACCAACAACGAAAAAATAAATCAAGGGCTTGGAGAGTAAGCTCACTAAATAACATCACAAAGAGTTATAAGCACATCATAAAACAACAAAAAGTACTAAAGTTCAAAAGCCTCTAATTCTAACATAGGTTAGAAACAACAATCTTAAAACATCTAGCAGTAAAGAACAACATTGAAATAAAACTAAATGACACTTGAGAAATATAGCATCATCCTTCAAGCATCTTCTCTAGTTCCTTTTCATAGGAGGAATAAGCATCAATCTCTTTCCTTTGCCCTCCCTCTTTATTTTTTTGCCTGCTATCACAACCCCCATCCCAACTCTCTGCATGAGGTTCTTACTTATCCTAACGATGTTTTCTATACCATTCTTGAGGCATGCAATCCATTCTTTGTTTCTTTCACGTTCAAGGCATTTTTGGGGGTCTCGAGATTATCAACCTTGGCACTCAAGTCCTCCAATGCCACAACTATCACATGTCAATCATGGGACTCCCTTGTATCACCACCAATATTATGTTCCTATTTCTCATCATTCTCATAATCCTTTAGAATATTCAAACCTTTAAAAGTCTCATTGAATTGGGTATCATTTGAGAGGTAATAGGAAAAGGATTTTTTTGATACTAGGTTTAGAGGCTTTGTATGTGTCTCTTAGCTTCTCTTTGCAGCTTCTCCATTAAAGGTGGAGTCTTATAATTGCTCATTTGTATCATCTTTAGATGGGTCTTTGTCCATGTCCTCCAAAATTTTGGAAATAAAATTAAAAAAATTCATCCCTGTTGACCTTAGTTCTCAAGAGGATGTGGTTCTACCCTCCTTTCAAAGCTCTCTTTTTGAGATATCAATGGGAGGGGAGGGGGAAGTAGTAGGGCTATTGTGGCAGGATTAAATGACAACCTCTCCCTTACCACCCAAAATATTTAGACCATAATTTCCAAATAGTAGTGGGGTTTTAACCTTTATTTAGTGTTTTTGGGGCCATTATCTACCACTAAGGGATATGTCTCACCCCCAAAGTAAGTTTATATATTTTTGGGGAATATAGTAGTGCATTGAATAATGAGTTAACATGGGAGGAATAATGAGCTTCTTTTTTAAATATAATTCTTCTCTTGGAGCTTCTAGGGGGATGCAAGTTTTGGTTATCATCAAGAAGAGGATTATGGGGAGTGGGATTGAGAGCACGCTTTTTCTCAAGGAAATAGTTGTAAATGAAATCAATAAATAACTAGTGTAAAGGAGAGTAAACTCCTCTCGAAGCACATTTTTCCATAAATGAATAGAAAAATAATGGAAAATAACAAGCTTCTGATGCCTTAAGTGATTAAAAAGGGGGAACTAGTTCTCGTAGACTTTCAAAAAATGACCCTCCATCATGAAGTACTCATGCTAACTAAAGTAGTACAGGGATGGGTGAAATGAAGTCTTGATGCTTTACCTCTATGAACATCACCTAGATGCAATGAGTGCTAAGTGTTTCACTCATTCTCATGAGAGATGGATTCTTGTGAACCAGTACTCTTGAAACATGAGTCAACGAGTTTGATTAAAAAATACACAATTGAATCTTGATAACAATATCACAATTTGACTTGTTGTGGAAAAATCTCCTACTTATCAATTGATGAGGTTAAGGGTATTTCTAATGAACAGTTCATAAGGCACACCACTTGTTGAAGGTTTTGCAAATGGGGTTGTAATCACAATGGGTTTAACCTTGGAGGAAACTTTATTGCTAAGCACACTTGAGTTATTGTACAACTGGGATGGGTGAACTCTTGGGAAGTCCCAATGCTTCACCTCTGTGAGAATAACCTAGATGTAATGAGTGCTAAGTGTTCCATTCATTCTCATGAGATATGTGTTCTTGTGAACCACTACTCATGAAACATGGGTCAATGAGTTTGACTCAAAAAAGTACACAGTTGAATCCTTATAGAAATATCACAATTTGACTTGTTATGGAAAACATATCCTAGTTATCAATTGATGAGGTTAAGGGGTTTTCTAATGGATAGTTCATAAGGCACAACACTTGACGAAGGTTTTTCATGCAAGCACAATGGGTTTAACCTTGGAGGAAAATCTATGGTTAAGCGCACTTGAGATGGAGTAGTACTAGGATGGGTGACCTTCTGGGAAGTCTTGGTGCTTCACCTTTGTGAGCGTCACCCAGATGCAATAAGTGCAAAGTGTTCCATTCATTCACATGAGAGATGGGTTTTTACAAACCACTACTCATGAAACACAGGTTAATGAGTTTGACTAAAAAAATTACACAGTTGAATCTTGATGACAATATCACAATTTGACTTACTGTGTAAAATATCTCCTACTTATCAATGAAGTACTTAGTCAAGTGGTAGCTTAAAATACTCCATGGTATCAGTAATATTCCTTTGTAAATCCATTCTAGTGCCTCTTTAGTCTCTCATTACCTTCCAATAAAATTTAAATGTACTCCTTGTAGGCTTATTTGGCTCAGTCTAGGCATTGTTTCTCCTTTGCACTTCAACCCAACAACTTGGGCTATTGGCTCGCTCAAAAATTTCATTTTAACACCACCCACCACAACCCTCCCATTCTTCCAACTATTCATAAACTAGAATGAAAGGCCTTCATCCTCCCACTCATAATTATGAAAGAAGAAGTCATTCCTCATCTTTCAAATATATCCTAGACTTGGGTATTTTTCTTAAGAGAAATATATGTAAGGCGAGTTCAATATGTATACATTGGTCTCCCATGAATATATTTTTGTCACATATATAAGGAAATAATACACTAAATTTTTTCAGGGCCCATACCCAACCAATGGGAAATAGAGCTTTTGATAGATTTGATGGAAAGGGATTATATATTAAATATGAAAGTTGCTAGAAATTTTTTTTCTTTCTTGCTAAGTGATAGTTGTAAGGCATAATTAATCCTTTCTTTTTAGTACCTTGCTTCTTTTCTCCATTTAAAATAGCAATAAATATGAGACTTCATTTCCAAGGTGTCATCGTACACCTTCCCAATGTGAGGAGAAATAAGATGTATAAAAATTACTCAGATATGAACCATAGTGTCAATTCAACCATTATTATTAAGATCTTTCATTCTTCCCATAGCCTTCATCATTTTCCATGTAATCATGTCCTTTGTGTTACACCTTAGCTTAGTACAATTCATAATGTTCCAAACAACACCAACTAAAATAAAAAAATGAAAAATACTAAAAATCTCTAAATTGTTGATAAACGTATCTTTTCTATCATTAGACAAATTATTTTTATTTGACGAGGGACTTCGTCTTCGTTATCCCAGAAATTCCAAAATTTAAATTTTAACCCTTTATTGGCTAAGACATAAAAAAATTCATTGCCTTCTCAAAATTTGTGAATAATATCTCAATTTGGTATTAGATTGAGAAGGTTTTTGTTGTCCTTGATATAGATTTTCTTCCTCTAAGGTGAAGAATTTGTTGATTTCATCAGATAAATCGCTAACTTGGAACCTCCTTCTATTAGCACATTACTATACCCATAATGTATGATTTTTTTAAGTCCCCACCAAAGGGCTATGACCTCAATCTTTTTTTTGCTCTTGCCCTCAAACTTCTAGTACATCCTTCTAACATATTACCCTTAGCATATCTAATTCCTACGACCATGTTGTTCCTAACTTCCTTTTACTACAACCAACAAAATTTAACTTTGCCCAATCTCTCCCAAGTTTTCTCCATCTCACATATCTTCATAGGGCCTTTTTACTAAATTTGATTATATCCATGCTATAGGTAACTCCTCACCATTTTATAGCATACAACTCAAGGAGAGTAGCAAGCTAGACAATACTTTAATGTTTCATGCGATTTATATTTTCCTTGATAATATTTATGAGGATTTGAAAAACTTTCGTGTTGTTCTTTGACTCTTCCCTGAAAATCCTATAATTCTACTCCTTCCAAATGCACCATGCAAGATAACATGTAGTCAAACAATATGATACCCAAAATGTCAAGAGAGGGGGGCAACAAAGTACTTGAAAATGAGATTAGAACTAAGTGCAATTGTGCCAACCTTGGTATCCTCCTAGAAATTGATTTGAGAACTTCAAGCCCTCCATTCGATATCTCATTTTTGAATCTTTTTGAAATTTAAAATACCATTCC
The DNA here is from genome assembly GCA_018584345.1 of Thuja plicata. Lineage (NCBI taxonomy): Eukaryota > Viridiplantae > Streptophyta > Pinopsida > Cupressales > Cupressaceae > Thuja > Thuja plicata. The sequence goes on from MU224664.1 coordinate 1,944,968, forward strand.
AAATCACTAACCCTTTTGGGGAAGAGGCAAGTAGGAAGTCATCACTCATTAGGATTTTGGCTTGCACAATCTTGGTCCAATCCTTACTTGTGAAGATTGCATTCCATCCAATCTTAGCAATTAATAGTTTGATAAAGGGTTAGAACTTCCTTAACCAAGGCCCCCTTAAGATTTTAGCTTATAGATCATATCCTTTTTAACTAGGGTCATTTTTTTTCCTTCCCTCCTATCCATAGAAATTTCTTTTGTATTTATTCCACCTTTTTTTACTATAAAAGCTATGATTTTGAGAAGGGATAAGTAATAAACATAGATATTTTTAAGTTTCTTATACCTATTCCACTTTTTCTACTATAAAAGCTAAGATTTTGAAAAAATCTATTCCATTTCTTCTAGAGTAGAAGCTTAGATTTTGAAAAGAGACATCTAATAAACACAAATATTTTGAAGTTTCTTTTATATCTATTCCATTTTCAGCTATAAAAGTTGAGATTTTGAAAAGGGATAGGTAATAGACAAGGATATTTTGAAGTGCCACTTTTAATTTGATACTTTTTAGCCCAGATCAAGAGCTTGCCCTCCCATCTAGCTAGCTTTTTCTTAATTCATTCCACGATTCCAAACCAATAGGTATGGGGCAATTTTTAGTAGCTAGAGGTAACCCCATGTAAGTTGATCGAATCCAAAATTTTCACTATTTTCCCTTGACGCTATTCCTCTATGTTGAAGAAATATATATTTAACATTTTTTTTATAATTAATATATTGCCAAGATATTTAGGAAAAATTGTTGAGAAGCATTGGATAAATATATCTAACATTTTTTATAATTAATATGTTGTCAATAAATTTTGGCAAACTTGTTAAGTAACATCTTCTACTGTTGGACCTACCGAAGATTGACCAAACAAGATGGTGTCATCTATAAATTCTTGGTGAAATGACAAGAGAGGAAGTAGGTAACATACCTTTTTAAGGCCTTTGAGATATTATTATAACAATGTTTCTTTAACTTTGAGTTTATTCTACGCAATGAGTGTAATATTCACAAATTTTTGGTGAGTTAACAAGAGAGGGAGGTAGTAGGTAACACACCCTTAAGACCTTTGCCCTTATTCTGGGCAATAAGTCTAGTATCTTTTGAGCTTATTATAGGCAATGAGTCTAGTATCCACAATTTTTGGTGAGACGACAAAAGAGGGAGGAAGTAAATTACACCTTTAAGACCTTTGAGCTTATTTTGGCTAATGAGTCTAGTAATACTAGCAATACTTTTAAGCTTATTCTATGCAATGAGTCATTACCCAAGAATATGGTCAAAAGTTTATCACTAGTTTTCATAATGCTTGGTAAGAATAAAATGAATGGTAAAATGATACAATTGGAATTACATATACGGTAATTTAAGAGTAGTTTAATACTCTAGATTTTATAAGTGCTATTCACACTTTTTGGAATTATATATGGTAAAATGATCCAACTATTATATTATAAGAGTAGTTTGATATATCAACAATATTCATAAAGCTCCATTTGATATATTAGTAGTATTCATAATGCTCCCACTCCAACTTTTAAAAGTGTTATTCATACGTTTTGGAATTGTATACATGGTAAAATGTTCCAACTATTAGATTATATTTTTGGAATTGTATCTTTGAAAAGTGTTATTCATACGTTTTGGAATTGTATACGTGGTAAAATGTTTCAACTATTAGATTATATTTTTGGAATTGTATATGTTAAAATGTTTCAAGTATTATATTATGAGAGTAGTTTGATATATCGGTAGTATTAATTATGTTCCATTTGATATATCATTAGTATTCATAATGCTCCAAATCTAACTTTTAAAAGTTCTATTGGTAAAATGTTTCAATATTATATTATAAGAGTAGTTTGATACATCACTAGTATTCATAATGATCCATTTGATATATCAGTATTATTCATAATTATCTATTTGATATATCAGTAGTATTCATAATGCTCCAACTTGAGGACAACTTTTAAAAGTGCTATTCATACTTTTTGGAATTGTACACGTGGCAAAATGTTCTAACAATTATATTATCTTTTTGGAATTATATACAATAAAATATTTTAACTATTATATTATTGAGTATACCAATAATATTAATATTCATACTTTTTGGAATTGTATACTTGTGTGACAACTATTTTGGAATTGTTCAAAAAATTACCAATACTAATAATTTTGATATATCAATAGTAGTTATATGCTTGGTTTGATAAGAATGAAATGAATGGTAAACTGCTCCAACTATTATATAATGCTTAGCTTGATAAGAGCAAAATGAATGGTAAAATGCTCCAAATATTATATAATGTTTAGGTTGATAAGAATACAATGCTTAACTTGAAAAGAATGAAATGAATGGAGAAATGATCCAACTATTATAATTCTTAATGCTTAATTTGATAATAACTATATTGCTTACGATTAGTTTGATAACAATGAAATTAATGGTAATTTATGCTCCAACTATTATATAATGTTTTTCTTGGTTTAATAAGAATGAAATGAATGAGTAAAATGCTCCAACTATTATATAATGCTTAGGTTAGATAAGAATATAATGCTTACCTTGATAAGAATTAAATAAATGGTGAAATGCTCCTTGACTATACTATATAATTATTAGAAATGAATGATAAAATGCTCTAACTACTATATAATGCTTAGGTTGATACGAATATAATTCTTCACTTGATAAGAATGGTAAAATTCTCCAACTATTATATAATGCTTTAAGAATTATGATGCTTAATGCTTAGTTTGATACTAATGAAATGAATGGTAAAATGTTTCAACTATTATATAATGTTTTTCTTTAATAGTTTTTGATATATGAAATGAATGGTAAAAATGCTCCAACTATTATATAATGCTTTTCTTTAATCTCTAATAGTTTTGATTAAGTCAATCGGGAAAGAGTATGAACCCATAACATCAAGCCCGTAGGCAGAACAAAAAGAATTCACAAGAAGTGCATCAGAACACCCTTATTAACACAAGTGGGAACTACATGGAATATTGGAACATCACAAGTAAGAACTCTAACAACTTACTTATTATTAGTTCTTGCCTATGGAAAGATACTATTGCATTCGTTTGGTGCTAACATGCAATTAGTCTGACCAATGAGATGTAAGAATTTTTATAGTCTTAAAGCATATTATAAAGTATAAAATTTTAGACATATTTTTAAAATTGAATAAATGCTATTTGTTTGAGTTTATATTGGCTATAGTGAAAAAAGGCAAGGAAAAAAATAATTTTCCAAACTGAAATTAGAAGAAAAATAAAATGATCAAATGCACAGAGGGCATTTAAGGTATCATTTTCGTGAAGCTTCTTCTGAGAACATTTCCTATTTAGCGCTAATTTATTTCTTTGGCTTTGCAAGAGTTCATACCGGAAAAAATGGTGGGGAGCTCATGGGGTGGAATCTGAGAAAGGGAAAGAGAGAATAAATGGAAGAAAAAGAAGAGGGCGAAGTGGATTTGAGCCTACTAGAAGTGTTGGAGAACTCGCAGGGGCAGAGCATCCAAGCACTAAACATCTGCCGCCTGAAAAATTGGTGCTTTCATTTGAACGGTGGCTCAAAGAAAACCTTGAAGCGTGCATGAAATATGTAGAAAACCCTAAAAATTTTATGGAATTAGGTGTGGAATTGCATGAAGAGATAACAAGGCTGAAAACCCTAGCGGGTGCACCAGAGCTATACCTAGAGCTGGTGCAACTGAATACCATTCCCTCTATTCTGGGCCTGTTGATGCATGACAACACATACATAGCTTCTGATGTGGTGAGCCTCATTCTGTCTTATCATTTTGCCCTGTTCTTTGATTGGAGGGATCTTGCCATCGCAGGTTAGTTGTATGTTCTCTTGTTTGGGTGGGGAATGCTGCAGTTTTTTTACTATGTTTCTGAAAATAGCTTGATTATGCATTTCAGGGAAAACTCTCGAATAGTTTTTACACATGATTGACCACCGGCCTCACTCTTCTCTACCTTCTTGGAATTTATTAGATAGTCTTCATGAATATTCATGCCTATCATTTTGATGTGCTTTTTGTAGGAGTTGTTCCTTGTTGTCTTCTGGTTCTTTGGTTATTCTTTATCGCAGAATCTCCAAGATTGTTGGGGAGTTGAGAATTCTATGTTCATAAGATGATTTAATCACCATTATATATATATTTTCTATAACTAATTGGTTTGTGCAAGGAAAAAATTTAATTTTGATTACCAATGATATATGAAATTTAAATACAGACAAAGACTGCTAGTGAAAATTTTGAAGCTGCATTGAATGTTCTCCAAGGTTCCAAGGCTCCAAGGCTGATGTTTCCTTGAAAGCAATTGAAATCAGGGTAGCGTGTTGTATTACTTGTTTGGTCACATTTTTTAACCTATCTTGGACTATTTAGCTCACTTTTTTTTTAATGAATTGGACCTGTTGTTTACTCGTATTTCTATCTATCCACATCATCTGTGTTTGTCACATTTTCTTCTTTATTCATTTAACATATTTGTTGTATATGGGTTTCTATATCCTCCTTTGTCTAGATCGTTTAGCTACTTTAGTCATGATATCTATTTTACATACATTCTGGAGCATCTGAATATTTTTCACTTTACTAACACTGCTGGAAGGAATACCCATTGGGAACCAATACGGTATTTCAAATTAATTGGATTGTTTTCTGCATTTTTTACAGAGTGCTGTGAAGATGGGAGTTCAACAACTAGAAATTAACTTTTATAAAATTTTAGAATGAAGATATGCAATGCCTCTCTTCATAACTTATATGGTTGCCCTGTTTAGGAACATAAGAGTAGGCTTATATCATTTCATGTCTTGTTGAATTTCTATGACTGTATATTTTTCTTTTGGCAACAATATGAGACCTATAATAATCGAGGATGCATTTTAAATTTCAATGATAAGATTAGCATTGGGATGCTTCTTATACAACAATTTAGTGGAATTAATGGCATTATGTTCTACAACATTCATGTTTTCAAGTCAACCGATGAGTACCACTGTTAAAGCTAGTTCTCATAAGAATATGGTACTTATGGTCTGAAATTGAATGCAGATAGTCCTTGATAATGAAAAATAAAAAATAAGCATTAGTAATACGGACTTGCGAACTCAACAGCGAGCCAAAAGATAGAGGACCTATAGTTTTTTCAAAGTCTTCTGTCCTAAACCACAACTGATTCCCATAACTTAAATGGGCTTTTAGTTTCACCTTTTATGTCACAAGTTCTCAATACCTGTACTTATTTCCAAACTCATTATTTTTTATTTGAACTAAATAAGAATTTCATCTGGTAATGTTGCTACCCTTCGACTTGGTGCTATTCAGGTCGTTCCTCTATCCTGGCAACAATTATAAGTAAAATAGTTTCAAAGAACTAAAAGTGTAATATTTTTGTATGTCTTGTAGATGAAATGTTTTCTAAAGAATTTATTATTGTTGGTATATAGGTTGTTATGAATTCAGTCACTGTAGGGTTGATTGATAGAGCTGTCAGACATCTCCTCCTCTTAGTAAGTAAATGACCCATTCTTCCCATAGATATTCTAATTATAGTAAAATGTAGCACAGTTGTACAAACATGTTATTCATGAAAATATATCATAAGGATTCCTTTTTATTTAATCAGGTATCATCTAGAGTAATCATAGTCTATCTTTTCCTAGTTGGGGTTGCATTCTATGCTAAGGTAGTCAACATAATCCATTAACCCTTTACACTAGACGTGAGAGTCAATTATTATTCCTTTGGGCCTCATGTGGCTCTTGCCATTTATGAGGGGGTGTATCTTGTGAGAGATCCATAATTGTTCCCTATTTTATTTCTACCCTTATCCTCTTCCATGATTAAAGTTTCCTATCACAATGAACAATCAAAGATACAAGAGTTACAATAAATATGCATATATTCTTCAGATGAAGATCATCGATAATAATACAATAATTATGCATGTTATCCAAAAGAAAGAATTAATTATATGAAATCATAAATGAGAACACACCATGCTGCTCATTATCAGGATTGATACTTCATACCAATTTATATATAATACTCAAACACCCGAGGGAGAGATTTTTGTAGAATAAACTTGCTTGAGATCCCATGCCTTTCTTGACTGCCAACCTCCATTACTACTACTTCTCCCTTGTAGTGAAAGATACATGTCTTCTCCAAAGATGCATCTCATTCAAAACCAATGCAACCCTTTATTCACCAAATCACACATTTACCTTACTCGCCTCTATGTTAACAGTAATTGAGTTCACAACTTTTGGGAGGTAATCATATCACTGCTTTATTAAATCTTATTTACTAGATTATTAATTTGTCTCTCATGCCTCTTTATCCTTCTACATTCCCAAATGTTCCAAAATTGTAGAATTGGTTGTTTGGGTCTTTGGCCTCTTCACTCTTGAATCTTGATACTTTTGAGATATTGTCAACAATGAGGCATCTTCAACGTTTAAAATTATGAGATTCTTGATCCTCAATTCCCTAGATGTTGAAGTTAGAATTCTTATGTGCCTCTAAAGAAGTGCTACATCAGTTTTATAGGATGCTTGAAACCAGGAAATAATTTGATCTTCCTAAGATGTCATGACACTTATAAATCCAAAGACATAGATAAATTATTTAATAAATCCACATAATTTCATTTTATATTAGTATTTAATATTTAAATTCATTCCAATTACCATTGAAGCAACAAACATAACTTTTAAATCTCCTGCAAAGTCCAAAAAAGCTACAGACGATATCAGAAAATTATAGAGCTTCAAGCTCACAATATAAAATCATTCTACAACTACTAAAAAATCATATAAAATATTGTCATAAAAAACTAGATAGTTGATCATATCCATTTACCTCGATACAAAATTATGTAAAGAGAATATATTATGTATTGAAATGAAATCTAGGCCTAGTTATACTACTCTCCATTTCAAGTACCCAATTCTAATGCAAAAGTGTAGCACAAAGATAATATTTAATAGAATTAGAAGCGAGTACTTTGGAAGTCATGCATGCAAAATGTGAAGACCTGTCAAGAAGTGTTATCTCATTGAATGCAATTATTGCACAGTACACATGAATAAAATTTTCTGATAAGGGTTGGGTATGTGTAGGATCATGGTATACCAAGCTATGGTCTTAAGTGGCAATGAAAATTCAGAAAATCAGGGTTAGTTAACTTGACGTAAAAAGTTGAACATCTTATCAACCTTATGCGAAAAAGTTGTAAGAACAAAATCTATAGGAAATTGAATGTAGTTTCTAAACTACTAGCCCTTTTCTAAAAAAAAAATTAATCTAATTGTTCAATATTTTAGATTTCAATACAGTAGTACAAAAATTCTAGGAAAAAGATAAAAAGTACGTGTATGTCTGACCACCTTAATCACAATCAAATGATGATATACTTTCAAAAAAATCTAAATATAAGTAGTAGACTCATGCCTGGATGTGACGCATATTTTTGTGTAATTTTTTACCAAATAAATAATTAATTATGAATTTTCTGCTACAACTTATTCAAAATAAAAAAAACTCTTGTGTCTGACCACCTTAACTAATTCTAAATTTTACAAAATTACAAACTTTATTTTTTCTTATAGTAGGCGAAGCATAGAATGAGACACATGTTTTAGATTTCAAAAAGGTTAAACCGTTTGAAAGTTATGGTTGTTTTTTAATCAGTATGTTAATTAGGACTTTAGAGATATCTCAACTAGAAAATAAGTAATAATTACTTACTGAACTCGAATTCTAACAACAATTATATTGATGGAAAGATGATAACGTCTTTAAGAAACCCTTTTTGTTTCATCAATTTTTGGTGAAAAAAAGGTCATCAGCTACATTGCCTAAGTCTGTAGATCAGAGGAAATATGGTGAACACGTCATTTGGGTTGACCAACCACGTTTGGCATGGGAAAGCCAAAACCCAAAGCAACTACCAAGCCTAATCGTATATTCGATATTATCGTATGTCTGATATTATCGTATATCCGATATTATCATATATCCGATATCTCCCGCCCAAATACAACATTTTGATTTCAAAATTTTATGATTCAAGTTTTTTCAATTTTTCAATTTTATGAGTTTTAGTTTATATATTATAAATTT
>MU224664.1:1989459-2006682 GCA_018584345.1 Thuja plicata
GACATCATCAAATTCAGTTAACTGATTATCAAAATGGAAACAATCCAATTCCACTCAGTTAACTGATTCTCCACTGATTATCATTTTGGAAACATTTCAGTTAACTGTGAACTGATTTTGGAAGTTTGCAAAATAACTGATCAGTCAGTTCAGTCAATTGACTCTCTCGACCAATCGAATCACTTGCACATGGATTATGCTTCTTCAATCGAATCTCAGCCACTCTTTTTGTTCGATCTCGACCGTCGATTCGAGAGAGATTTCTATAAAAGAGAAACTCTTTTCCCTCACAAAGGATCCTAATATTTTATCTAAAGTTATTATACTGCATTTGCGTCTTAGCTTTCTTGTATTCTTAGTATAGCTTTTATTGTTGTTTACTTTTATGTTAATCATGCAAATCTAATCTTAGAGCATATTTCAATTGGTTTTTTAAAATCAATCTTACACACTTTAATTGGTGCTCTAAAACTAGATCTTAATTAGCTTTTGATTAATTGCATCTGCATAACTATCTTAGATCATTTAGCATAGTTTTTAAATCCTTCATTTAGGTCTTCGGTGTAGTCACTGAGCTTGCAATGATCTGAGAGAAAGCTCATACTCTTGCCTACTAGGAGGCAACAGGTCGATTCATTCACACATGCAGGATGAATTAATCTATATTCATTCATGTATGTGATTGAAGAGCAATGACCATGTTGAAGTGTATGGCTAAATCAAAGGCCCACATTTAGCTAGCACATTTCTGGTGCCCACCGTGGGCATGAAGAATAATTTTTCTAGAGCTAATTTGCGCACTTAAATTGGAAGCATTCCTTCTTTATAGCCTTACAATTTGTGATGGAAAATTTGTATAATTCTAGAGGTATACATGTAACATTTGCGCACTTAAATTGGAAGCATTCCTTCTTTATAGCCTTACAATTTGTGATGGAAAATTTGTATAATTCTAGAGGTATACATGTGACATGTCAATGCTTCTTCTATATGTTTAACATGCTTTTGTGAGGATTAGTATATGATTTTTCACTAATTTATTTTAGTGAGATGAGCCTTTGACATCCTTACATACTTCATTGCTAAGGTGTATGTACATAACTAATTCTCAAAAAATTTGGTCATCTCAATGAGTGTTAAAAGCTATTAGATTTGTTTCCTGCAATATGTAATGTCCCAAACCAAAATAATAATGTAAATCCAATTCTTAACCTTCCACATTTACTTATTATTTGGATAAAAAAACTCATCAAATAGATCTTAGACCACTTAGAATTAACTTACTATTGTTGGCAAGTTGACTCCAAAGGAGTATATGGATTATTTTATGTTGTCATTATGGCAACAAAGTCATATGAAGTTTTGATAGTAAACTATGAAGTGAAAATTGACTAAGTGTAGAAGACAGAGCAGAACAGTGACTTGCAGTCGATCAAGGCATCAGTGCACATGCGTACGATCATTAGGATATGCGCATTCAAACTTAAGCTCTATGGTATGTTTCTATGCTTATCCTATACACACATGGTACGGAATGGTAGTACAGACAAGTAACAGAAAGAACAAGTACACTAGCAGTTCATAATACAGAGTATGAAGCCGACTTCATGATTTTGATTAGCGTATAATATTTTTTTATGTAAAGGCTAAGGGCCTATTGTAATAAGTTTCTAATCATGTATTAAACACTTTTGTAAACAAGCTTAATCCAATTTGTTTGGAAGCATTGTGAATGTTGTTTTTGGGCCGACTAAGGTCTTGTTTTTAGTCGCATCTATTCAGGCATAAACATATATATATATGCAATGTAAATATATATTGCAAGTGTCGAGGAAATAGTCAAAGAAGTCACATAAGCAGAGTAGTATGAAGATATCATAATGAGATAGAGCCCTTAAAGAAGATAAGAGCATAAGCGCATAACTGGAACTGATCAAACATTTGTGTCACATACAACAGTTCACTTTTGGATATAGTGCATATCTATTCACAGGAGGTTGTAGCCTTCTTTCTTATTGAGTAGTGAGCTCTTGGACAGTGAGTCCTCACCCCTAACAGGGTCTGACCCTTAACTAGGTCATTGTACTTACATTGTAAAGACTGCTCCTAACAGGGCAAAGGAACTTTAACAGGTTCATTATACTAGTACAATATTTGTGGGTACTAATTCCCATTGGGGTTTTCCTCTAACCAAGGTTTCCTCGTAATCATATTATGTGTTATGAGATCTTGTGTTAAGCTACAAGTGATATCTAATTGATTTATGTTTAAAGTGCTGAAATTGAATAATTAGCTAAACACTGATTCACCCCCCCCCCCTCTCAGTGTTTCCAACATTTTTGTATTAGAAATATCACTTGTTTCAAACAACAATGACATAAATTAACTTTGCAATATCACCAAATAAATATTTCTTGCGGATGATCGCATTCAAATAGTTTTGCAATACAAAATTCATACCAATACCAATGATAAATTATATCATTAAAATGTAGCTAGAATTCATGTATATGTCCAGATAAGCTTAATCACAAAATCCATATATTTTACCACCCTTTAAAATCATTAGGGTTTTCATCCAAAGACTCTCTTGCTCGAACACAAGTGCTCAAATGGATTTGAAAATGAATTTTGGTTAAGTGTATATGATACTCTTCAATGAAAATATTTACTTTTATATCCTTCACAAATAGAATAGATTGACAACCAAACATGATTATAAATTCAAATTTGAATAGTAATCATTCACAATAAATATTTCACTTTGAAATTTGTGACACCAAAAATAAATATGTATAAACAATATAACATGTTTTGGGAATTTATAAGGGGAACGAGAACACGAGTAGAAATATTGGTGATTGAGGATTATGGATTGATCATACCACTAGCCACATATACTCTAGGTTGGGGTATTGAGATTCAAGAAAAAACATGATGATAAGAGTAAGTTTTAAAATCCAACAAGAAGAAGAGAGAGTGGAGTTGGATTAAAATGCATACTCAAGAAGGGAAAACACAACAACTCGAAACAAGGAATACACAAGCACAAACCTAATACATACATACTTAAATTTAATAGGGAAATGGGACATGACGCCATATAAAATGATCATTATCTTTCAAGAATGGGTAAATGATCCATGCACTTCTACACAAGAATGTATTATTATGTGTGGATTCTATAATGCACAAATCCTTGTATTATACATGCAACACTAAGATTTATTCCACACACATACTCACAAGTTTGTAATTCGTGCACCGCTTGTGTAGTACCAATAATCATACTACACAAATTAGAAGCTCCTAGATCATGCACAATTATTTTCATCAAGCACCATCCACATAGCATCAATGATCATCATATAATGTTTCTAGAAATTTTGTTTGTGTTTTGTGCCATAATTGTATTGTTATTCATTAGTTCTTTTAAGGCATATTGTTTATCCCTTATCTCATCCACATCCCTCTTTATCGTGCAACATCCATGTAGAACCAAAGATCATTTCATGTTGTGTTTCTAAATAAATTATTTACTTTATATACCACTTGCATTCTCATGTGTTAGCACTTAAATGTCACATCATTTAGAACTAAGGGTAGAGCATCATGCACCATTGTAAAGAACCACATATTATTCCTACACATTCTAAAGTTGTTTCATGGAATAGCACGTGTGAATACAACATGATTTACAACTCCTAAGTAGTTAAACATGAATATTTGTACATATAATGTCGATCAATTCAACTTCCATAATAATCTCCATATTAATGAAAATGTAAACCATAAATGAACATTAGTAACATAATAAATAAGAGATATTTTTAACATCTCAAAATTTTAAATTATATCCACAAGAGTGGTCCGTTTACAAAATCCTAAAATCAATAATATAGCTTTTCAAATTCTCTTATCCTTCTTCGTGTGATTAATTTTCTCCATATTACTTATGAATACATACAATAATGTTAGTGTGTAGTCATTCTTAGGCATCTTGCCCATGTGGCAAGTTAGGTACCTATCTCCCTTTCTTTTTGTAGATATTGGTATCCCCTTGCTATAGGTTCTTTTCTCAAGATGTTTTGGCATGTAATGTTGGATCTATTTTGTATTCGAGTGAGTCATTAGACTTGTAGTTGGCTCTTGATAGTAGGGAATGTGAAATTATTGAATTCAATGGTGTAAGCTCTCCCCATTTATAGGTTCTTTTTGTAGGATACTCCATCTAGGTTTATCAATAAATTTTATGCTCTTTTTGATAATTATTTTAAGATTGTAACTTGGTTCCTTCAAAGTGGAATTTAGTTAAGTGGGAGTTTGTGTATAAACCAAAGCATGAAGGTGGTCTTGGTCTTCGATAGGAAGGCCTAGGTGTTTGGGTTTGGGCTGCCAACCTTTTTTGAGGTGGTGAATTAACCAAGATCGGGAGTGGATCAGAACTAGGTGAGGATCCTTACCACCAAGTATCTAATTGCAGGTGGAAAGTAAAGACGTTCCTTGGTTTAGCCTCTTGGGTAAGGGATCTATGATCTAGAATACTCTTAAAATGAGTGCTAAACTTACTAAACATGGTCTCTTTTTGGATTTTTAATAAGGGAACAAAGGTTCTTTTTTGGTATGATCCTTGGGATGACCTCCCTCTTACTACTTCTATGTATCCATATATAGTCCCTTTGAAACATATTTCCTGATGATAGTTGGATTAGGGTTGAGAAATTTAAAATAATAAAGGACCTAGGCTAAGTGGAAGTGTTCAGATGGAAAGGTCCTTAAGAGTGGTCTTCGAGGGCTCAAAATATGATTTTCAAGAGCTTTCTATGATCTAGCAGGTAGAGTGTGCAATTAGTTGAGGTTAAAGGATATACTTTGTTAATTGCAGAATGTTGGTAGATGACATTGATGATGATTTTATGGAGTATGGTTGTCATTGTTGGCAATCCATTACATAGGTGACAATGTTTTGTGTAAGTATATGAAGTTATACCAACTGGTACACAATTATATCCAATTGGTAAAGAGAAGGTGATCAATAAAGGTAATCGGTGAACATAATAACAGGTGAAGGACAAATCAATAAAGGGAGACATGTTTTGCTATTGGTACATTGGAAGGTGTAAAGACAACATATGAACTATGGATTTTGACCGTGACTCTTAGGTCACACCGGTAAAGGCAAAAGTGAAGATGCTCTTAATCGGTTAGTGCAGTGAACATGTAAAAACTAAAGTTTATTAAACAATTTTGATTAATTAGCTAAATCGATTATGACGGTGGATGATTTAGTGAATCTGGACAACATGAAAATGTAGTACATTGTCTAAGGAATTGAATTAGTCAATTCTCAGGGAATTGTGTACAGATTTCTGTATCAATCCAAGGTATGTTTTGGCGAATAAAATTGAAGAAATATTTCACATTGGGACTAACAACTTAAAGTTTGTTATAGCTGACGCGGTAAGAATTTCAAGTTTCTACGAGTTACTTATGATTGATAAAGCAATTTTGGAGAGAAATAGAAACCCTAATTAGGATTGCAATCAAAGATAATAGAAAATATATAAAGTTATATGACGATAGTTGTTGCTGGTGTGAAGAAGTAGTTAAGTTGTTAAGAATTAGTTGAAGTGTTGTTGAAAAGTTGATCTTAAGCTATGATTACAAAGCCATTTCTAGAGAAGATTTAGGATTAGATCCATAACAAGTGCAAATCATCAAGGATCTGATTAGCATTAAGGAGTGCATATAACATGTCAAATTTTCTTTTTGTTTTCCTAATAGTTTCAACAAGTAAAAATCCCTTAACAAGGTAGTCTCTAGCAAGAATTTATTGTAAATCCCTTAACAGGGTGAACACTGTATAAGTGGGATTAAAATACTCTAACTAGGTAGTCTGTAATAAGACTCTTGATACTTCTAATAAGGTATCAATCACTCCTAATAGGGTGAGTCACCTAGAAAGTGACATATTGTAAGCTCCTAATAGAGCACTATTTTCTACTGCAGTGAGAAGATTGTGGGTTTCATCCCCACCGTGGTTTTTCTGTCTGATCAAGGGTTTCCACGATAAAAATCAGAGTGTTATGTGTGTGCATGTGTTGTCATTTGAGTCATTGAATTTTTAATTTATATTTACAATTATATCCTTAATAGTTTGGAAGTTTCTTTTGTTTCTTTAAAGGTATAAGTAAAAGTCTGAAAGTTTTATCAGTACTGATTTACCCCCCACTCTCAGTACCTATTATTTCCAACAATTGGTATTGGAGCTCAGACTCTCTAGAGGAAAAGTTTGACAACTTGGGGAGTAGATTTGAGGAGATGGAAAGCTATAGGTATGATCAAGACAGTTAGAGGTAGCCAACGAGATGATTGAATAATTAAAGAACAAGCTAAAGACCTCATTAGCAAAGATAAAAGAATTGTCTGGACAACTGAAAGAAAGTATCAAAAACATTTAATGTTTTATACCCAACTAGCCATTGGACAAATTTTCTAGAAAATAAATTAAAGGTTAATCTATTCATTATTCACCTTGCATTTTGAAGAGTGTTTATAAGAGCAGAGTGTGATTACCTATTGCGATTGATTGTGAGAACTAGTTGTGCTGAATACTTACAGAGAAATGAACTATGAATTTGAAAACCCTAACATATATATTTATCAGAGCGGTGGTTAAGTGTGAAGGAATTCAGTGTGTTTGAATTGGAAAGTAGGAAATCTATTGGATCACTATGGCATCAAGAATTTCTACACCTAGATTGATTGAGATAATAAAGGAGGCATAACCCGAAAAAAAGTTACATCCATTGAAAGTTGTGGAAGTAGATAGAACTGGTGATCTATCTCTAATTCTACCTTGTGTCTTGTTGATTGAAGATGTAAGGATATTTATTCATTGCAATATTATTGAGTTAGGAGATGAGCAGATATAGAAGGAATAATTAGAAATGTGCAACAATAGAGAACTTAAGGATGAGTTCAAACATCTTCAAATGAAGGGTTTGACAGATATCCTAGAATTAACTTAAATCTTCAAGGAGGAGTGGATTTGGTATGTTTTGAGTCATTTTCACAATCAATTCATATGGTTGGATCAACCGATCAAGATCACCAAGGAACTTATTCATCTGATCATTGGATTATCAGTGGAGGGGGAGCTTTCTACCCTAAGGTAGATATCCATGAAGACGGTTGCATAACTCACTAAGTCAAGGAAAGATCACAGATAAATGGTGATAGATGACATTGAAGATCAAGAGGTTCAATTTTCAATAATGATTGTTGGTAACAAGGTCTACCAGTCGAGTCATTTGAATAGTGTACCCTGTGGAGTTGTTCATGCCGCTTACTAGATAGTGAAGGAAGGTACTAGATATGACCTAACATAGATGGTGAGAACATAATTATTGGATAATCTGAAGAGAATTTAGACCGATAAGAATCAAGCACTAATTTTTTGATCTCTATTGGTATGTATGTTCTTTTATGTTCAAAATTTGTTTCCTAGTAAAGGAGCAGTAACTTGGAAGATAGATAGGCGTTAACTGTATCAAATTAACGAGTACATAGGTGAACTAGGTGAAGACATAAACAATTCTATGTGGGTATACTTAAAGGATTTTAAGGATAGAATGCACAAGCAATATATAATTCCCCCACATATTGTGGAGAAGTACATAGATACTATTTGTTTCTTAGTTGACAATGGCACTTGCAAAATTCAAGTGGTAGATCCCAAGATTTCATGGATACCTGAAATGGGATATGAAATTGATGAACAATTGTTAACCTTTAATACAGAATCATTGTTCAAACTACCGGTTAAAAAGGAAGCAAAGAGGTATGGCACATTTGAGGAAGCTTATGAGAGAATCACTTCAAAACTCAAAAATCCTAGAATAGAAAGAAAGCAAATAAGATCAAAAGAAAATTAGAAGATAAGTTTGTAACTGGTGAAGGTAGTAGTTCAACTAGTGAGAAAAAGAAGAGCATTCCAATTTCATATGCAAAGAGAAAAAGGAAGCAAGCAAATACACAGACTACAACTCCAGAATTACCATCGGTGGAAGAGTATGGTATGGAAAAGATTGATGAAGGTAGATCTTCTGACCTTAAGGCACTTGAGGTATCACAAACTCGAAATAAAAGACATGTGAAAAGAGGAAAATTCAAGGATAGAACAAGACCTCTCCTAGCAAGAAGAAGAAAAAGAAAGAGGTAAATAGTCAGAAAACTAATTCAGAAAAGGAGATAACAGACATGAGGAAGTCTGGAAAAAAAAATTCAATATCCCGAAGAGTACTGATGAAGTTGCAAAGGCAAAAAGAGAACATGGAATGATAAGTAATATTAGTAGCTTTAAGTTTTCTAAACTGTCTGATGAAGATAAGAAAATAACTGATGATGCTATTGTATTTCACTTTCATGAATTCATCAGAGTACCTAATCAAATCAAATATTGTATTGCTGATGAACTCTATGAAGCAATCAAGGTTAGATGGGAGTCTTGATGCAAGGAGGGTCGGTAGATGGGGCCAAAGGAACTCCCAAACACAAAAGAAACTTGCAAAACACAACACAAAAGCTTTAAAACACACACAGAGAGAGAGAGAGAAGGATTGCAAAGACTTTTATTTATTCATCAAACTTCATAGATGTCGGGCTATGAGGCTTTCCTGATTATGGTCATATACAATCAAACAATCAAAGAACAATCCTCATGCATGCGAGATCCACAATCTCTCCACTTTCTTCTTTTATCATTCGCTATCATCTATATCCTATGATCTACCCCCCTACTCTATGAACATAACAATATATTTATACAAGAGGCAACTAAAATAGACAGCCTTGAAAGATCCTAAAGATATGCATAGGAAGAAGAAATGACCTAGATTTAGGTCCACATGTTCCCCAATGAGATCCTAAATTAATGTTGAGACTAAAAATTAACTACAGATGTCGGACAGAAGAACCAACAATCAAAAAACCTACTTAGTGATAAAGGAACAAAAGAACCACCGAGCAAGTAGGAAAAACTATCGAGACCATTCATTGAAACCAATCCAAAGCAACCGGGTTGACGAGGAACCAAGCCTTCCACTGAGAACTCCAAATCAGTTTACCAAATGTCCCCACCAAGTTACCAAGCTTCCAAAGACAAACATATTTTTATTTGATATAGGATTGCCATGAACCCAAGATGCTCCTCCATCAGACACCTAGGGTTGAAAATAAATGATTCTTTGAATCATGAGTGAGGCATAACTTGAGATGAATTCAACTAGATTGAGAAATCCACGTAGAATATTCAATTGGTATGTTCTTCCACTTTACCAAGTATTCTATGTAATCATTTACTCTTGTGCTTCTGCCAATTCTTTGCTCCAAAATATGTTCAACTTCTTCTATTTGTTTCTTAGGATAATCACTTAGTATTGTTGCTTCTTTATCAGGTTCATGATACTCATACAAATCTGAAATATTGAATATAGGTGATATATCCATGTCATCAGGCAACTATACTTCATAAGAATTTCCACTGTCAAAATTCCTCAAAATATTACAAGGACCAAATTTCTTCATCTTCAATTCATCATATGTTCCAATAGGAAATTTACCTTTATTCAAACGAATCATCACTTCATTACCAACCTCAAAAACCTTACACCTTCTTGATCCATCTGCACTATCCTTGTATTTATAATTACTTTTTTCCAACTCATGTTTCACTTCCTCATGCAATATCTTCATAAACTCAACAAATTTTTCTCCTTCAACACTTCTCTTCTTTTCTCCAGCAATATCTCTCAAGTCTGATATACCTCTCAGTTGTGTACTAGTAACAATCTAAAAGGGTGTCTTGCAAGTACTCTTATTCACTGAATTATTTTATGCAAACTCTGCTTGTGCTAACATCACATCCCAATTACTCGATTTATCTCCAACTAAGCATCTCAACAAGTTACCCAAACTTTGGTTTACAACCTCTATTTTTCCATCAGTCTGTGGATGAAATGTAGAACTATACTTCAACTTGGTGGCTATCTTTTTCCAAAGTGTTTTCCAAAAATATCCAACAAACTTACTGTCTCGGTCAGAGATGACACTCTTCGGTAATCCATGCAATCTGACAATATCTTTGAAGAAAAGATCTTCTATATGCACTGCATCTGATGTTTTCCTACATGGTATGAAATGTATCATCTTGGAAAATCTATCCACAAGGACGAATATGGAATCATTACCTCTTGTTGTCCTCGATAAGCCAAGAACAAAATCCATGCTAACATCACTCCAATGTTTCTCAGGAACAGAAATTGGTGTATACAATCTTGTATTCTGACTTATTCCTTTTGCAACTTGACAAACTCCACAACTCTTCAAAAATCTATGAATATCCTTATACAACTAAGGCCAAACGTACTTCTCCTTTAGTAAACTCAATGTTTTATCAATGCCAAAATGTCTTGCCAAACCGATACTACGTTTCTCTTTTATCAAATTGGTTCTCATTGATCCTCTTGATATACATAACTGAAATCCTTTGAATAACATATATTCCTGAATGAAATAGTCTTCAAACCTACTCAGTTGATCTAGAATAGGTTCTCTGGACATTCTCCATGGCTCAGAAAGGTCAGTTCAATACAATTTCTTCATATCATCAAAACCAAGAACTTCAATTCTCATTTCAGTCATCAAAAATATTCTTCTACTTAATACTTCAACCACTCAGTTGGATACTCCACTCTTATTCTTTATCACAAATGTAAAACTCTGCAAATACTCTACCCACTTCATATGTCTCTGATTCAACTTATTCTGACTACTCAAATACTGTAAACCCTTATGATCAATATACAACACAAATTCACTTGGCATCAAATAATGTCTCCACTTCTTCAGGGCTTGAAAAATAGCATAAAATTCTTCATCATATATAGAATATTTCCTTTTTGCATCATTCAACTTCTCACTAAATAAAGCAACATGTTTACCTTCTTGAGTCAATACAACTCCTATTGCACTGCCACTTGCATCACACTCAACTTGGAATACCTTATTGAAATTAGGTAAGTCTAACACAGGAAATTCAACAACCTTTTGCTTCAAAGTCTCAAAACTCTTATTAGCTCCATGAGTCCACTTGAACCCTCTCTTGTCTCCTCTCATTGTCTCATTCATAGCATTACAAATAAAACTGAAATTCTGATAAACTTTTGGTAAAAACTTGCTAATCCATGAAATGATCTCACCTCATTGATATTCTCAGGTGTAGGCCAATCAAGTATAGCTTCAACCTTCTCAGGATCCATCTTCAAACCATCAACTAAAAGCACAAATACCAAATACACAAGTTCTTCTTTCATGAAGGAACACTTTTTCAAATTAATTAGCAAATTTTCCTCTTTCAATCTCAGTAATACTTGTCTATTGTGCAACAAATTCTCTTCTCTGGTCTTACTGAATATCAAAATGTCGACTAAATATACAATCACAAACTTGCCTAAGAATTTATTCAGAACTTCATTCATTAAGATCATAAAAGTACTTGGTGCATTAGTTAAACCAAAAGGCATAACTAACCACTCATACAAACCTTCTTTTGTCTTGAAAGCAGTCTTCCATTCATCACCTTCTCTAATTCTGATACGATGATATCCACTCTTCAAATCAATCCTTGTAAAATATTTTGCTCCACTCAAACAATCCATTATATCATCCATCCTCGGTTTAGGGAATTGATACTTCACTTTGATCTTGTTAATAGCTCTTGAATCAGTACACATTCACCACTTTCCATTCTTCTTAGGTGCTAAGACATCTGGTACTGCACATGGACTCAAACTTTCTCTGATTAAACCTTTCTACAAAAACTCATGAACTTGTTCGTTGAGTTCCTCATTCTCGGTCGGTGTCAATCAATGTGGTATCTTGTTTGGCAAACTATCTTCAAGAATTAGATCCATACAATGACTAATATTTCTCATTGGTGGAAAACCATCAAGTACATTATCTAAAATTATTTCTTTGTACTCAGTGAGAAAATTCTCAACTTCTGTAGGAATTTTATCTTATGTTTTCTCACTCGGTTTGTTAGGAATCAAAACATGAAAAATATCATCTCTCTTCAAATCCTTAACAAACTACCTACCTTCCATCAAAAAAAATTTCATAGATGTACATACCTCACCAACAGATTCTTCAACCAAAGGTAACAAGATTTGTCTCTTTCCATCAGCCCAAATAGTATATTTGTTCAAGCTCCCATCAAGCATAACATGTCTATCATATTGCCAAGGTCTACCCAACAAAATATGACAATAATCCATAGGCATAATATCACACAAAATGTTATAATAGTACTTTCCAATCTTCAAATTCACAAAGCATTGTTCACTTACCATGAATGTATGGTCATTCTTGACCCTTGAAATTTTATAGGGTTTTGGGTGCTTCAATATTTCCAATTGTAACTTTGCAACCATGTCCTCAGATGCCTGATTCTCTAAACTTCCACTATCAACAATCACTTTCCAAACTTGGTTTGCAACTCTGCATCTGGTCTTGAACAAAAATTTTCTCACTGGATCTTCCTTATTTTCACCCCACAATATTCTTCTGACCATCAGATTTCCTTCCTTTTCAAGTTCATTCGGTGAATCTTACTACACCAAAGCATTTATTCTACTACCAACTTTCCTGCTTTCATGTGTACACTAAATGATCTATGTCCTTCTTCTCCACAATTGTAACAAGTTCCTTGGAATCCACTTCTATTATAGCCACCTCAGGAGTAATTACCTCTTCCTCAGAATGAACTTCCACCTCTCTACTCAGTCTTGCCTTTGTCTTGATTTGTCTTGTCTTGATTAGATCTAGGGTTTTCATGATAAGATCTTCCTCTTCCTGTAGAGAATCTACCACCTCTTCCTCTTTGTCTTTTCTCATGTCTTTTGTTTAATTTCTCCTTAGATTTCAGGGCAAATTGATAATCTTCTTCAATACTTTCCATCTTTATCAAATTGATCTCTTCTTGAACAAAAATCCTTAATCTATTTAAATATCTTACAATTATTTCCACCTCATCTTCAACATGTCCAGATCTGATATCTAACCTATAGAATTCCTCAGTGTAATCCTTCACCGAGCTATCTTTCTGCTTCAAACTTTGTATTCTCCTAACTAGGTTAATCTGATAATCACAAGGTAGAAACTTGTCCAATTTTTTTTATCATATTGTCCCATACCTTTATCTTGTCTTTTCCTTTCTTCTTTCAATCCAATTGCAAATGCTCCCACCACAAGGATGCATGACCTTTCAAATTTGTGCTTTCAATCTTCACCTTTTTCTCCTCTGATACATTCTCATACTCAAAGTATTTTTCCATCTCGATTCATCTGATTCCAACTTTCCACTATACTCAAGAGGATTAAACTGTGGTGTGGAATTCAAATTTGTCAAAGCTTGTAGGAGTCTTTCTTCCCCTGGATCTATCATAGGTGCATGTGCAACTTCTGCCTGCACTTCTTTGACTTCATCATCA
Source organism: Thuja plicata (assembly GCA_018584345.1). NCBI lineage: Eukaryota > Viridiplantae > Streptophyta > Pinopsida > Cupressales > Cupressaceae > Thuja > Thuja plicata. Next base: position 2,003,013 of record MU224664.1, read on the forward strand.
CTAACATCCTCAAGATATCTTCCTCGACACTAGGCTATCTCAACAACTTCCAATCTAGCAGCAATATGCCTTACCATATCAGTTAGGCCTGGATCCATCTCGCTTCCCTTGAACCATCTTGAAATCCTCTGCAATTGTAGATCAGATCGCAATCTGCTACCATAAAAAATAACCAATTAGGATTTACAAGAAGGAACCTCAGATCTTTCCTCGCTTTGATACCACCTGATGCAAGGAGGGTCGGTAGATGGGGCCAAAGGCACTCCCAAACACCAAACCAGCTTGCAAAACACAACATGGAAGCTTTAAAACATAGAGAGGGAGAGAAGGAATGCAGAGACTTTTATTTATTCATCAAACTTCATACATGCCAGGTTGTGAGGGCTTCCTAGTTACGACCATATACATTCAAACAATCAAAGAAAAATCCTCATGCATGCGAGATCCACAATCTCTCCACTTTCTTCTTTTACCATTTTCTATCAATCTATATCCTATGATCTGCCCCCTAATCTATGAACAAAACAATATATTTAAACAAGAGGCAACCGAAAAGGTCAGCCCTGAAAGATCCTACAGATCTGAATAGGAAGAAGAAATGACCTATAGTTAGGTCCAAACATTCCCCAATGAGATCCTAAATTAATGTTGAGACTAAAAATTAACTGCAGATGTCAGCCAGAAGAACCAACAGTCAAAAACCCTACTTAGTGAGACAGGATCAAAAGAACCACCAAGCAGGCAGGAACAACTACCGAGACCGTTCGGTGAAACCAAGCCAAAGCAACCGAGTTGACGAGGAACCAAGCATTCCACCGAGAAATCCAAAGAAGTTTACCGAATTTCCCCACCAAGCTACCAATCTTCCAAAGCAAAACATTTTTTATATATACAGGATTGCCATGAACCCAAGATGATCATGCATCAAGTCTGCAGTTGAAACTGAAAAGGAAATAAGAGAAAGGACACTTCTCTACACTATGACACATTTGACAATAAAGGAAGTGGATGAAGCACTTGAAAAGTACAAATACAAGTTCACTATTAGGCACTGGACTGCAAAAATATTAGCTGGAAAGGAGAAGGACATTGAAGAAGAAAAAATGGTGATATAGAAAAGAATATACAACGTAGATCAACCACGGGTAACAAACACAACATGTACATCTCAAGTAGATGATACTTTTACTTAGAAAGAGTTAATGGGATATATGTTAGGTAGTACTCCAAATATTTCTACTCATATTGACCTAACAAAGGACTCAGTGGATGATGTTATAGTTGAAGATATTACTGATAATCCCAACTCTCCCATGGTCGGAGATGAAGGTGAAGATATACCACTTCAGTCCCCACTTGATGTAAACCCTATTGAGATCAATGATGATGTAGTTGATACTAAAACACAAAAGATTGATGAGATATAAAAAGGTAAGGAAACATAACAGGTGACTGAGACCACTGACCAATCAAAGGACACAACATAGCAGGTAAAGGATACAAATCAAGGTGAAGAAAAGCAATAAAAACAAGATGTGCAACAAAAAGATCAAGAATAGGACAAAGAGAAAAATAAGGAAACAAGTAACACTGGAACAGGTGAGAAAAGTACTAAAGAAGGAGTTTAGACACCAAAGGATAACACCACCAGTACTTCACAAACCAACACAAAGGATAATAGTGAGAAAAAGATAAGGAAGAGAATAGAAGAAGATGATGAAGATGAAGAAGATGATCTAGAATTTTCAATTCTGAAGAAAGATGTTAACAAGTTAAAGTCAAAGGAACATATGTTATTTTCAAGAAAGCTGGCTAAAAAGGTTGAAAAGAACATGATAAAGAAGAAGAAGTTCAACAAGAAAATATTGAGGAAAGTAGTTGCTATATTTTATGATTTAGTTCTAGATGTAGAACTTGATGAAGAAGAATCTCTGATTGATCAACTCAAAACTTTGGTTGATGCAATCACTAGTCTAGATCATGACATGGAAGAGGATATAATAAATCAGACAGAGAAGAGATTAGAGAAGGAGATGATGGAGAAGCTACTACAAAAGATTGCTCTTGAGAAGGTTTCATTGTTTGAACTGGTCAAGGAACTCAAGGAGTCATTACTTGAAGTTGGAAAAATATCCAACAAAATATCTATTCTGACCGACTTCACTGTAGAGATCAAGACAAATAAGGAAGAGCTAGTGACAAAGTTGGCTACACTTGTCAACCAATTCGACTCATTGAATAGCTCTATGATGGATCATAATGCAAAAATGAAAGAGTTGATACATAAGGAAATGGAACTCAAGGAAGAAGAGGACATGAAAATGATGACTTTGCTGGAATTACAAGGATTTCTAACTCCACACATGAACATCATACAAGCATATCTTAAGAAAGCTGAAGTATTGATAAGTACTCCAGACATGAGTACAATTGACAGTATAGAGGGTCTGGCTTTAGGTTTAAATGGACGATCATCAGATTGCCTTAACAACATTAAAGGAGTCATGGGAACATTCACTTGTGAGTGCTAAGTTACATTTCAAGACTATGTTTGATAAATTGTAAGTTATCAACACTGTTGTACATAAAATATTTTATCATAGTCTTTGGCATTGTTTCCAAAAAAGGGGGAGTATATAGTTGATAAAAAAAGGGATAGTATATAGAAAAATCACAAATAAAAGTATATAGTCTATGGTACAAAGGGGAGTTACAGATTGAGGGGGAGTATGTAATTAGACATGGAGTATAGGTTGGAGTATAGTTTTTGAAGTTTTGAAATTTTGACAAGTTTTTGCCATCAATGCCAAAGGGGGAGAATGTTGAGTCCAAAATGTTGGTAGATGAAATTGATGATGATTTTATGTATTATGGTTTTCATTGTTGGAAATCCATTACATAGGTGAGAATTTTTTGTGTAAGTATATGAAGTTATACCAACTGGTACACAGTTATATCCAATCAGTAAAGAGAAGGTAAGTAGTAAAGGTAATCAATGAACAAAATAACAGGTGAAGGATAGATCGGTAAAGGGAGACACATTTTTCTATTGGTACATTGGAGGGTGTAAATAAAATAGGAGAACTATGATTTGTGACCATGACTCTTAGGTCGCACTAGTAAAGGAAAAAGTGAAGATACTCTTAACCGGTCAGTGCAGTGAACAGGTAAAATCTAAATGTTATTAAACAATTTTAATTAATTGGCTAAATTGGTTATGATGGTGGACGATTCAGTGAATCTTGACGACGTGAAAAATGTAGTACATTGTTCGAGGAATTGAATTAGTCAATTCTTAGGGAATTGTGTACAGATTTGTGTATGAATCCAAGGTATATTTTGGTGAATAAAACTGAAGAAATATTTCACATTGGGAATAACAACTTAAAGTTTTTTATAGTCGACGATGTAAGGATTTTAAGTTTCTATGAGTTAGTTATGATTGATAAAGAAAATTTGGAGGGAAATGGAAACCCTAATTAGGTTTAAAGTTGAAGGTAAAAGACATTATATAAGGGTGATCCCATAAAACTGTGTCCCACCTTTTGGCCAACTTTGACACTGAAATGAACATTCTGAAAAAAAACTTCACTTTCGAACATCTATTGTCATTAAACCATTAAGAATTTGAAGATGATGTAAACTAGTGAATTTTAGCATTTTGTTTCTA
>MU224664.1:2007723-2021506 GCA_018584345.1 Thuja plicata
GGTTCATGTGAACCACTACTCATGAATTATGGGTCAATGAGTTTGACTCAAAAACTACACAGTTGAATCCTGATAGCAATATCACAATTTGACTTGCTGTGGAAAAATATCTCCTACTTATCAAGTTGATCTTAAGCTGTGATTATAAAGCTATTTCCAGAGAAGATTTAGGATTGGATTCATAACAAGTATAGAGCATCAAGGATTTGATTAGCATTAAGGAGTGCATATCACAAGTCAAATTTTCTTGTTGTTTTCCTAATAGTTTCAACAAGTCAAAATCCCTTAACATGGTAGTCTCTAGCAAGAATTTATTGTAAATCCCTTAACAGGGTAAACACAGTATAAGTGGGATTAAAATCGTCTAACAAGGTAGTTTGTAATAGGACTCTTGATACTTCTAATAAGGTATCAGTCACTCCTAATAGGGAGAGTCACCTAGAAAGTGACAGATTGTAGGCTCCTAATAGAGAAAATTTTTCTATTGCAGTGAGAAGATTCATGTGGGTTTCATCCCCATCGTGGTTTATCCCTTTGATCAAGGGTTTCCATGATAAAAATTAGAGTGTTATGTGTGTTCATGTGTTGTCATTTGATTCATTGCACTTTTATTTTATAGTTACAATTATATGCTTCATAGTTTGGAAGTTTCTTTTGTTTCTATTTAAAAGTATAAGTAAAAGTCTGAAAGTTTTATCAGTACTGATTAACCCCCTCTCTCAGTACCTATTATTTCCAACAATGATTGTCTAGGGTGTGATCCAAAAGGAAAGTTCTTGGTTTCTTTAGGATACCTGGAATTGGATAGTCAAACTTTTGGGAGGATTAATGTTTCATGGTTGAAATAGTTGCACAATATGTTAGTTTGGCCTCAATGAAACTATTTCATGTGGCTGGTTGAACAAAATAGATGCCTCATTTTGACAAAATTATAGAAGAGGAGATTTTAAGGTTCATCTATATAAGTTATCTAAAACAATAGTGAGGGACACTCCATGCATATTTTGTTCTAGTTTTACTTCTCTTGGAGATTTTACACTTTTGGTGAAGGCCTTTGAATCAAGACTATGTTCATGAATCTTATTTGGTTGAGTTTTGGGGTTGTCAGGGGAATCCACCTATTAAGACCTCTATCTTATTGGTCTAGATTTTATCTTTTGGAAACTTTGGTTGAAAATAAATTACAAGATTTTTTAAGATAGGAAACTAGTTGCTCATCGAATTCAAATGAGTAATAATAGTATGTTTCAAGAGATTGTATTTAAAAAGTGTACTCTTTATGCTCCAATGGATCCTAGAGATCTGGTAGTAGTTTTGAATTTGGGTTTAGTGGGTTGTGGAACCAATCTATCCTTATTAGGGAGTTATTGGCATGCCAAAATGAAGATCCAAAGAGAAGGTTGTTGGTCTTCAACACCTCATCGAGTTTTGAAGATCAATACTAATGGATTGTTCATTGGGAATCCTGGTCAAGTTGGGGTTGGAGGTATTAGTAAAGATAGTTCATGGGAAGTCATGTTTAGCTTTCTTATGTATGAAGGAAAACAAACTAATAAATTCATGAAAGGTCTTGTTATCCTTCCCGCTTTGGAAAGAGGTTGTGCTTTAGGTTGGCATAAGATCATTTGTGAGTTAGGTTATTAGGTTGTGATTGATACATGGTGAATGAGAAGAAGTTGGATGGAGTGAAGTGGCACTTGGCTTTGTTAGTTAGACATATTCTTAATCTAAGTTGTTCTTTGGACTTTGTCTCCTTTTGTCACATCCCTCGAGAATGGAGCAAGGTGGTAGATTGTCTTGCTAAATGGGCTTCTAAGTGAATGAAGGGGTGGAATGTTGATGACAAGGGCCATTTGACCTCTAAGGGTTCTCAGTTTTAAAAAAATCTTGTTATGAAAGATATTCCTTCTTAGATAGATTCCCTATTTGAGGTCTTCTATAACTTCATGTTTTCTTGTTTTGTTGGTGGATTTGTGTTGATTTTTATAAGATTTTGGTATGGAGATAGCCACCAAATATTTAGAGGCCTAATGGAAAGTACAATAAGAAGAGATAATCAATTTGACAAGAATAAATTGTATTCTCACCAAGAATGTAATGATCAATGGAATGAGTTAAATTAACATAATTGATAGTACGTATAAGATCCATTTCTTAAATATGCCATGTTGAGACAAAGGAAAACATAATATTATGACAAGTATCTTAATCTTATGACATGATGCATAGAGTGATAACTTATCAACCACATACGATGGAAGCATGATAGTGTGACAAATCCACTAAAGGTGGACCACACTCCAAAGGTGGAAAAGTGAAAGTGTCACATGTCCACTAAAGGTGGATCACCCTCCAAGTGGAAAATGGATAGTGCAACACATCCAATGAAGGTGGATAACCCTCCAAAGGTGGAAAACTGATAATTTCACCAAAAGTGGAAAAGTGATAATGTGATAACCCCACATAAAGTGGGAATATTCTTATGTGCTCCCTAAATAAAGTAAAGTAACATGTGTATTTAGAAGCTAGGAGAATAACTTACTTGATACAAAACTTAAATATACCAATAGTTTTGGTGTTTTTCCTACTTTTTAATTGGTCTTTTTGATTATTAAGTTTTTACCCATTTTTTTTTTCAAATGAACTGTTCTGCCTTTGAACTATGCGAATATTCAATATTTCATCCTAGAATGTTAGGGTTCCTTCTTCCCTAACCAGGACCGAGAATGACAAGTCACCATGGGGAGAAAATCAAAGAGGGAAAGGAATTTACAAGAGAAAAATGGATGCTACCCATTTGGGATCAACCAGGGGTCCAACAATCATATCTAAGCGATACCATTAACCTCTAGAACACCTGCTTTGTCCACGGGGGAAAATCAAATTGCTCTCGGATGGAATAAGGGTTTCCCCCAAGTAGGAAATTATATTGGAAATAAGGACCTTCCTCAGTATCACCCATCTTCAAAACCCCAAACGGCCAAATACAAAAATGGATTGTCTTCTTCACATAAAAATCATGTTGATTTCAAACCCCAGGTGACGTCATTTGACGAGTATGGTCTAGGGCATATGGATACCTCATTCCTAATAAGAAATACTCAAAAACCACATATTACATATCAAAACCTTAATAATCAAAGGAAACATCAAAGGAAGCCCCACAATGACACCAGATACCAGGAAATGCATAAAATATACAAGAGGCTAGCCACTAGTCATCCTCGACAGAATAATGCAGGGGGAAAAGATTCCTCCCCAAATTTACACAGAGGAGATTACACTATTGTTGTTATCTGAAGCTCAATAACGAAGGATAGATGAGATCATTGCAATAAGTATGGAATGTTTGCAAGCTAGTGTGGGTCAGGAAGAACCATAGAAAGAATTGCTAGATGGTGGAAGTGGACATTTGTGAGCTAGGTAAGTACCACTATTGTTTCTGACAAATTCCTATCTATAGAATGCGATATGGAATCATTAAAATTAGAGTTGTTAAATGGAAAAACAATTTTTCATAAATGCTTTAATTTTAAGTTCATTGACTGGCAACCAACCTTTGATCTCAGACAATATTGTCCCAAAAAATCCTCTAAATCGGTTAGGATACCCAATTGTCCAATAGAGTTACTTTATATAGATATACTCATAGAAATTGGCAATTTTTGGGAGGTTTTTTTATGGATAGAGGAAAATTTTCTACTTTCCACTGATATAAAAATGGATATAATTATTAGACAACCTAAACCTCTATAACTGATAACCAAAAATGATAGATATTATCTTAGAACATAATGGTTTTCTAACCAATTAATTGGTAATGTGATATCACAGGTAGAACCCCAACCACAATAGGATGTTAGGAAAAATCCAACACAACGGGAAGGGATTAGCATAAGGATTAATAAATAAATAGGAGGTTTCATTATAGATAATCATATTCATAATAAAAATGAAAATTCTCATATACAATCTCAAGAGGAATTGAGGGAAACTTTGTTAAAAAAGAAATCTATCTTAGATGATCTCATGTTTGAGCCTAATTCATGCCAAAAGGAAGTTGATAATCAAATGGAAGTCATATTCAAGACCATGGATGTAGTCCCTTGTCCGGACAACAAACCATGTATAGAGCAGGAGAAAGAAGGATTTGAGGAAGGTGAAATTAGGGAAGAAGGGGATGAAGAATATATACCCATGTAGTTATAGTCCATTTATGAAATTATGGGTATCTCTTTGCCAAGGGGCGGGGAGAAGGAAATAGGTGGAGTAAATAAGGAGGATGAAGGAAATAAATGGTCGATAGAAAATATTATGGAACTTGATGACAAGGATATGAAAGCAAACAAAGCCTTTTTTGGTATTGAGGAAGCAGAAGATATAGCAGATATAGATAATGTAATCCCTAATAATCTGGGATTTGACTCTTGCTTCCCAGAGATAATTAGTCCTGACTATGGCAAAGTCCTAAAAAAGAGAGGTAGAATTGATTAATAGGGATGGGGATGCTTTAGATCAAGCCAAATTAACATCCATATTTTATGCAGGGAAGGGGAAGGACCTTCCCAGGGACAAATGAAGATCATAGCATGAAATATTAGGGGCATGAATGCCCCTAACAAGAAGCGCTTCTTGACAACTTCAGGGCAGAATTCATTATGCTACAAGAAACTAACTTAAATAATGAAGAAGGGGTAAAAATCAACAAGCAATTGGGAATCTGGAAAATTAACAATTAATCTATGGAAGGTGCTTTAGGAGGATTAGCCATAATTTGGGACCCTAGGAAGGCGACATATGAAATGTGATTAATAATCCCAATCAGAAAGGAGAATGGGCAAGAAGTGTAAGTAATAATATCAAATTCTCTCTTATTAATGTTTATGGTCCAACAAAGACACCAAAGAAAAGAAGTTTGGACCAAAATTGGTCATTTTCTTACTCAAAACCTATATTATAATTATATTTTGGGTGGAGATTTTAGTGTAATACTTAATAGCTCTGAAAAAAGAGGCGGTATATCTACTAAATTACAGGCACAATAAGAATTCAAAGTATGGGTGCAAAATAATAATCTTATGGAAATTGCCACAATTAAAGGTTGCTTTACTTGGAATAATAGACATTAAGGTTTCAGCTACATTGCAGATTTATTAGACAGGTTTTTTTTTCAAAGGCAACCTAAGAACATTTCAGAACACTTTAAATACAACAGTCCTTACTAACGGGGGTCAGATCACTTCCGTGTTGCATTGGAAATTGTGGAAGAATTGAAACCAAAGAATTGTCCATTCAAATTTGAAAAATGTGGCTGCAAGAGAAAAACTTCCCAAGCTTAGTAGAAAACTGGTGGAAGGATGACCAAATTGAGGGGTCTAAGATGTTTTGTTTCAATTCAAAATTGAAAAGAACTAAAAAAAATATTTTGCAATGGAATAGGGAGCACTTAAAGGACATTTTTTTGGGAAAAGGTAAGATTAGAGGAGGAAATAGATAATATGAGCCAAGTAGTGATCAAAGCAGGAATGAATCAAGATAATTTCTTGAAAGAAAAATAGTTACTAAGTCAATATGAGGATATTCTAACCAATGAGATAATTTATTGGAAATAAAATTCTAAAGAAAACTGGCTAGCTGAGAGGGATAAAAATTCTAAATTTTTTCACAATAGCATTAAGCAAAGGAGGAACATCAATCAAATTACAAGCTTAAAAGATTCCAACGACACCATGATTAATAGCCCCAAAGAAATATCCAATTAGATTGTGAAATATTTCTATAATTTTCTCAATAACTTTGAGGGTTTAGATCTTACATCTCAACATGAAATGATAGCAAACATCCCTAAGATTATTAAAATGAACAAAATAGAATGTTGAACCAAAAAAATCACTAAAAGAAGTGGGAACTGCATTCTTTGAACTACATTCTGATAAAGCCCCAGGGTTGGATGGCTTTTCATCTTGTTTTTTTTTCAAAAATATTGGCATTTTCTTGGTATAGAACTTTCTAAGGCACTAGAGAGTATGAGAAACTCGGGGAAGATCCTTAATGAAATCAATAATACTTTCATAACTTTGATTCCAAAAAAAGACAGATCTAAAAATTTGGATGACTTTAGGCTCATATCACTATGCAACATAATTTATAAGATATTTGTTAAACTATTGGCAACAATAATAAAAACATTGCTACCTGTTGTCATCTCTAAAGAGAAAACATGGTTTGTTCTAGGTAGATCTATATTTTATGGAATCGTTATTATTCAGGAAACCATTCACTCAATCCATAAGAAATCAGAACCAAGTATGCTAATGAAACTAGACATTAATAAAGCCTAAGATAAGGTAGACTGGAGATTTTTATGCAAATGCGTGGAAGTCTTCAGATTTTCAAAAAAATGGATAAATCTAATATTTAGTTGCATTTCTAGCCCTAAATTTCTAGTTTTAGTTAATGGAACTTTGTCGAGATACTTTGGAATTTCTAGAGGTATGAGACAAGGGGACCCTATATCCCTATTCTTATTTATTAGCATCGAAAAAGCGTTGGGAAGATCCATTAAAAAGCACAAAATAAAATATGATTAAAGGGTTTAAAGTGACAGAAGGAATTCCCAACTTAACTTGCCAATAATTTGCTAATTATACTATGTTGGCTAGGAAAGGTAGTAGAGATGAAGCCAAATAATACTCTGATATACTAAATAAATATACCGAAGCTTCAAGACAGTCTGTAAATAAAGATAAATCAGAAATCTTCTTTTTTAACATGAACAACAGAGATGAAACATCAATATGCAACATAATGGGTTTCAAAAAGGGTTCCTTTCTAAGTAAATACCTTGGAATTCCCATATATAAGGGAATTAGAACAAATAAACTATGGGAACCATTAGAAAAAAGAATGAATATGAAAACCAAAAACTGGAAAGGAAAGTGGCTTTCATTAGCCAGGAGAACTACTACGCTAAAATCAGTATTAGAAGTTTTATCCATTCATCAAATGTTATGTCTAACTTTATCATAGGAAGCAAAATCCAAACTAGAAAAGAAAATGAGAACTTTCTTTTGGCAAGGAACCTCTGATAAGAATAAATTAGCAATGATTAGTTGGGATAAGCTATCCAAACCCAAATAAGAGGGTAGAATAGGTATCAAAAACCTAAAAATACAGAATAAGGCACTATGATCCAAGCTAGTATGGTAGCTTTACAAAAACTTAAAAAATAAATGGGTTAAAATACTAAAAAATAAATATCTAACTTCTGATAGTCTAGAAGGTTTTTTAGAACAACTAATCCCCCAAGAGGGTCTATAGTTTAGAACTTTATACTGGAATGGAAGTATCTGGTACATGTCAAAATATCCTGGGACATGGCTACAGGAGACACAACTCTCTTTTGGACTGATTCTTGGGGAGGGTATGCAACGATTAACAATAACCCCAATCTAACTAATATAAGATAATTTCTTGAAATAAATTGCGGTAGACTAGTAAAGTATTATATTGATATTCCAAATGAGGATCCATCTTTAGAATGGAAATTTAAATCTCTAGAAGGTTTACCAGTACCTAGAGACGAGAATTCAGAATTACAAAGGATACTAGCTTCTAGGGATACTACTCCAAAGAGGGGTGAAGATAAAATCATTTGGATAGGATCTAAGACTGGGGAGTATAGTATCAAGGCAGGCTATGTAGCCTTGGTAAAAGAACAACAATGAGAAAAAATAGAGCTTCCAATACATATGTGTTGGGAAAAGGCGTGTCTACAAAAAGATGGCATGTTTCAATGGGCAACCATGCAAGGAAGAATTCTCACTACTGAATGGTTAAAAAAACTTGGATTTGTAGGACCTACCAAATGTATATTATGCAAAACCAATGAAGAAACTACAAATCACCTTTTAGTAAGTTTCCTCTACACCCAACAATGCTGGCAATGGCTATGCAATAAATTAGGTTGGTACTCACCCTTACCCTGCAATCTGAAAGATATTTTGAATAGATGGACCAACATATTTCGCAATAGTTTATACAAAGTTTTATGGAAAATTGCCCCATCTATTTTGACTTGGGAAATCTAAAAAGAGAGATGGACATATATTTCAAGATAAAAAGATGTAGGGAGTAGGATTGATGAACAAAATTGAAGCATCCATAGTAGAGAAAACAAATAGTAGACTGATAAATGATCGTATAAAGGATTTTAGATTCACACTCTGGGATTGTAAAATGAGGAAAAAATTATTTGCACTAATTATTCCTCCAAACTTCAATCATGATGTAAAGAATAAAGAACAGAAAAGGAAACTTTGTCAATGGCTGAAACCAGATTATGGATGGTATAAATTAAACTTTGATAGGGCTTCTAGCGGCACCCAGGTGTGGTAGGAATATGATGTATCATCCATAATTGGGATGGGGAAGTTTGTGCCAAATCAGCCAAGCCAATAGGCATGGATAATAATAATATGGCTGAAATCTCAACATTGGTAGAAGGATTACTTCTCTATAAAGAACTGCATTTAGGTAGAATAGCCATAGAAGGGGACTCACAAATTATAATTAATGCTTTGAGAACTAGAAAACACCCAAATAGGAAATTAAATTCCAAACTAGGAAGAGAAGTAGAGATGTTAAGCTATTTTGAAGAGTATACCATCAACCATATATACAAAGAAAAAAATAAAATGGCAAATACTTTGGCAAATTTGGGGGCTGATGGATATAGGATTAAGGAATTGGTTAATAAATAGAACCTGTTATGTGGTCTTGGGGAGTTTGATTTTCATCTTGGATGATTGGGTCAAATTCAAGACTAAGCTTGGCCTATTTCTTATAAATGAGCTTGTCCATACTTATGATTAAAACAGTAAAGCCGAGTATTAAGAATACATGGATAGAACTTTAATAGATGAATGCAAGACTTATGACACTATTTAATATATTATTACTTATTAAATCCTATGGTATGAAGACTCATCCTATTCGGCCAAGTAGATTCAGGTTTATTTTTTTTCTTATCACATGAATTCAAATATACAAATATTATAATTAAAAAATAAAGTCTTATGATTGATTATGGTATGTGGGTATGTAGCAACTTAATGAATAAAATCTCTCTGAATATAGAAAATTCATTTTACAATGGACAATTATTAATTTTGGTGGATTTTGGAATTGATGAATAATGTCTCATACATAGGAAATCAGATGGTAAGCAAAGTTTAACATGTATAAACATAGGAATGTCAAATTACGACAATATGTAATTGTATTATTACAAGTGAAATTTAACAATCTTTGTCCGAGTTAAGGATATCTGTAATTGTCCTGGAATATGTTAAGGATATTACTTCCTATATGGAAATATAAATATGGAATTGGTGTGATACCTATGTGGAACCCATGAATATTGGAGAATTGGTGCAATTTTTCAATATTTGTGGCTTGGATGTAGGGACCATCCCATAGTTCTCATATGTATTTCTATAAGGAAGTAAGGCTTGTGGACAAGGATATCATTTTTTCTAGATTAGAAGGGAGGTTGAATACTCCTTTGGATGACAATGACATTTTTCCTTACCTAATACACATTGAGTTTGAGAGGTAGTATGACTTATTTTGTAAAGAAAAGCTATAGCAATAGATTCTACAGTATGTTGAATTTCTACATCAAGATATTCATACCTAATTAGAGAAGTGGTATTTCATTTCAGATGGATACAATGCTTGTTTCATTTTATTTTAGAATCTTAATTTGCAAGACTGGATTATAGTGATTTTTCTTAACCAATGACTGTATGCGAATGAGATTGGTTGCGATTTATTCTAAACAAGGTGCATAAATGTCCATCTTTTTTTGCAAAACTAAGATATTTAATCTTATACAATACACGATTTGATATCTATTGTATCCCACTTTGGATTTTATATCTATTATTCTGGTTGTCTAGCTAAGGTAAGAGTGACCTCTTCTTTAATGTGTAGAGTTAGAAGGAAACCTTGGTAGTGGTGATGAATTCATGTATGCTAATTGGGAAGATCAAGTCTCCCTATGAATTTATTAGTAATCCCAAGGTTTGAGGCTCTGTCTGCAGGTTAGGGAAGTCAATTCCTCTTTGCCTTAGCTAGGTGGATATATATATTGTTCTTATTTCTAGATAACTTGTATCTAGTTGTTTGGTTTCTGGGCTTCTATAATCAGAAAGTGTTGATGATAGAGGGATCTTATTCATTGTTGATAGTAACTAGTATGATTGAGAAATAAGGTTTATTGTCTATTAAATTTGAATTGAACTGATTCGTTGATCTATGGAAATCTAAGATGGTTTTTACGAATGATTATTTCAGATGGTTTTTTGGGATTTTTATAAATGGATTTTGGTAGATATGCTACTAACAAGGGTGGAAAGATTTTTGGGAGTTGTCTTTATGTAGTATGCAGGAACAAGGCACAAGTCAGAGAAAAGGAAACACTCTAGAAGGTCTATTTTAGGTCCTAATGTAGGAATCCCTGTCATCCAAGTCCCCAAAACAAGTAGAGAGGAATATGTCTAAACCTATTATGGCTCTCTTATCTTAGTGATGGATCATAGTGTATAGTCAATGATGTAAACATGTAATATATGTTCTCTAAGTTTAATATGTAGAAATGGGTAATTATCCCATTTGAGGTTGTAACTATCTTGTATCTAGTTGACAAGTGGATTGTAAAATAATGTAACTTAAGTTTCCTTTATGATTTGGGCAAGACTAGGGGTTTTCTTTAACCCGGTTTTTTCCTATAGGTGCCCATTTGAATCAGGCGTGTAAAATTATTTCAAAATTAATAAAATATCGGCTGCAGCCTATTATCGATGAAATTTTTTTTTTACCCATTTAAAAAAAAATAACACTATCCTAAAAATAAAGTATAGTTTAATATTAAAAAATATACTAATATTTAATATTTATTATAATATAAAGTTTTAAAAAATAATGAAAAAGGGCTAACGACATGTATAATTGCCACACTTATGCAAACCATATTTTAATAAATAACACATTAGTATTACTTTTTTTAACTTCGCCTTTTTAATCCTTAAAACTTATTATTATGAAAATATTATAATACAACAAAATTATTTAATAGACTTACTTCTAATCTTGATTACTTTTTATTTCCTTTCACCTTCTTTATTTTTGTAGTGCCTCCCGTGGTTGCATTCTTTTGTTTTCTTATTCCCTGACCATTCGTATGATGTGACCAAATATTTGCACTGTGTGATGCATTTGATTATAGTACAATATTTTGGTTTTGTCAGTATCATTGCTGACGTAGATGTTAGATTATATTGTTGCTTGCCGTTTTGATCATATATGCATGATGATTCTACTAGGATGTGACATGATCTTGTATGATGATATTTGGTGTATTTTGTATTTGATAACATTGGATTATGTTACCATGATGATTATCACCGATTTCCTATTATATTGTGCCTTTTATGGTGATGGATATTTCATTGAGATTTTCACTGTTATATGCTCGTATTGTCATAAATGATTATTTAATGTTTTATTTTAAATGAGATGTTTATTATGATGCACATTGAGGATTAAATATGAAATGACTAGTGTCGCGACATTCTAATACATATGAATGATCATGTCACTAGAGCGTCATTATTTCATTAGGTGTACTTGATTATTACATGTATGTGCTTTGACTATTTATACTGCGAGTAGCTGCACTTGATGTGTGTGTGTGTTTTAGTGAATAAGTATCAGACATCATCCCTGCCTAGGCTGTAGGTTTGAGCATGTCTATTCTTCGACAGTGGCACAAGAGATAGTTTCAACGGTCGTTCATGACTTAGCCAATATCATCCCTATATGGATGTTGTATTCGTAATTGATAAATTATACCTCTGGTACCGTGTGGGAAAGTCCTAAAATTTGCATAATTGTGTCAGACCAGTATTTGTCTGTGTATATTGAGTCCCCACATTTGTAGCGGTTGAGTTAAATATTAATGCTAATTTTAATGACTCAGTGGTTATTTTAATTTACCGACAAATTATCCTTAGTTGAATTCCATTTAATTGGAATTGATTAATTTATGCAGTGGGGTTTTGGGGAAGTTTATAGTATTCAATTTATTTAATTTTAGCCCTTTTGGTTTTTTTGGCCAAAAGTTACTTTATATTGTGGAAAAGGAGTCCTTTTCAACACTTGTCTTTTCGAAGAAAAATGGATTCTGCTCCAAATTGTGTTGGAGAAATTGATCTTTTGCTTGTTGGGTTTGATCTTCTTGTCAGATATTTGTGGGCATTGGCTCATTGATTTTGTATCAGGATTGCTTCAATTTTCCAACAATCTCATTTGATTTTGTGGGATTCAAGTTTTATTCTTTGTTTTTGGTCTTCTCCATTGTGTGAGGTAGGTTTTCCTCAAAACTCATCCATTTCTAAATTGAATTTTTTTTATGCAAATGATCTGTGGGATATATTATATGTGTTTTCCAATGTTTATGAGTTATTTCTATGCCCGTTTGGGCTTCCATGTTTATGCTATGGTTTTGTATTCTTAAATTTATGGTTTTGCATTTTCAAATTTAGTGTTTTCATGGGACTATGCTGCTCATTTTTCTGTGTGTTCCTGCAATGAGAATTTTATTGGACCAATGTTTTTTTGGGTGCCAGAGAACCAATGTGTTTTCTCCTTTTTGCCTAATTTTAAGTTTGAATTTTTAGCTAATTTTGAAGGATTGTCAATGGTGGTGACCTTTGGGATTGAATTTTAGTTCATGTATGTATCTCATATTTTCTTGTAATTTGGGATTGTGAATAAATCCTATGTTTGTGGTCATTGTGCATTTCTAGTGTGTTGAAATTGGATCCACCTTGGATTTCATACTCCTGGCAATGAAGCCAGTTGAGTGTGCCTTCTACATAAGTGAATTGTCATTATTTCCTTTTTATTTCTTGTTTGATGCTTGATTTTAGATCGCATCTTGATCTATTGATTTCGGTGTTGAGACCACATCACCAAAAAAAATTGTGTGCCTTGTTGGGATCCTGAGGGACCCATGCTCTTCGTTGAGTCCAATAGAGATTGTGTTATATCATTTTAGCTTTGGACTTGGGATCCTGTATGGATCTTTGTTTTATTTCATTGACATTGCATTTTGTTGACCAGTTGGTGTAGAGTAGTGGGATGGAGTGGCTCTCCAAGGCGAGCTGGGACACAAAGTGGTCCTAGGGTAACCCTTGACAAAGTTCTTAATAAGAATTGATAACGCGATTAAATAAAATATGGTATAACATATAAAAGATAAACTAACATTGGTATTGTGTCCATCTAAGTGATGTGGAGATAGTACATCATTTCCATCTGTAAACATTGAGGCAACATAGCCATGGTCATCTATGAATGTTAATCTTACACAGTTGTGGGCATCTGCAGATATTGAGTTGACATAGTAGAGCTTCCTTGATGAGAGAAGGATTGCTCGAGACTATATGAGCCTCCATGTTTTATGTGATGACACCCCATTCTTGAGTCTCTTCACCATACCCTATCTAGATCTAAGTAGAAACCTTGGTGTACCTACATTATGGTTTCTCCATCTGAGTGTTTAAATTGGGATCATTGTACTTCTCCCTAAGTTCTACATTTTATTGGTGTGTGTTAGCCATTCTTAATGTGTATACCTTGTGTGTTTGATTGGGTAACTATCTTCGTGAGCATGGTGGGGTGGTCTTGAGGGTACCATGTGGTTGGATGGAATTGT
>MU224664.1:2021656-2036178 GCA_018584345.1 Thuja plicata
TATATATATATATATATATATATATATGATATGCTTGATAGATTAGGTTTCATTTTGTTGATATTAATTCTATCAAGTGTGTATGCCATAGATTTCATGTATCTAGTACTCCCTGGTGTGGAGTTGCACTTATTTAGGCTGTACATTGGAGTCAGCATTAGTTTACTTGCAAATTGATGCTTCATGTACATTTTCAACATACACTTTTTGTTTCTGTGCATATGTTAATTATTCCTATGCATTTACCCACTATTCCTACGCATTTGTTATCTGTTTGTATGCATTTGTACTGACTTAGTGTTTTTGTGCATTCATCTTGTTTCTACCCAGATAATTACCATAATTGTGCATATGTTGTGATCTTGGTACTACACATTTATATCCAAGAGATGTTCTCTTAGGCTTGTGTAAATGAACTTTATTTTCAAATTCCTTATATTTTCAAGATCATTTTCATGTATTTACAATCTATTTTCCTCTTTTTTTTTTTGTTGTTTAAATCACTTTTTGATTTGGGTTTAAAATGAACCTAGTGTTTACTATTGCTAAGGATGGACTTGTCTCCTTGATTGGCGACCGTGGATGATGGTTCGGTCCTATCCCGTGAGGTTTGTGGACATAGTCTGGGCTCTCATGTGGTGACTTAGAATGTGAATGTTTGTTCTTTTCAATGTATGGGGTTGTCATGTAAACCTTGGAAGTACTTTTAAGTATTCTATTTGTGCACTAGCATGTGATGATCATGGAATATTTATATATTTGCTTATGCATTATTTTTATGGATGCTCTTAAGTTCATGATGTTTCATATATGTTTAAAAAATAATTGTTTACTACATATTTGACCTTGTGTTCTAAGGGTTCCTTGGTGGGGCATTACATCTAGCTAGTATCAAAGATCATGGTCACATGCTGAGATCTTTGGTGTATATGCACCCATTGTGTTTGATGTGAGTAATGTGTGGTTGTTTTCTTATTCTCTAATTTTTATCATTCTTTCCTTAGTGCCTTATTATGGCTTATTAAGCATGTTATATGTTAGATCTAATCCACATCTTATTTTTATCTAAAGGATGCCTCTTACTGGTAGAGGTGGTCGATGGAATGCCTATCGAGATTACCACAAGGAGGAACATTACGAGGAACAAAATTAGGAAGAGGAACAACACAAGAATCAAAATGAGGACTGAAGAGAGGTTCATGGTGGTAATGATGGGAATTCCCAATCGGTTTAGTTACTTCAGGAACTTATCACTCGATTGGAACCTCATCAGGAGGTATCTCACCATGGGGAGTTTCAGTTATCTAATCGTGGTGAATGAGATAATATGAGAGAGTGTGATCATTCTCGTACCCTAAGTGGCTCAAGAATAGCGCATAGGAGAGAAAGAGAGAGGGAAACAGTGTACAAGGATTTTATTCTTGCATAACACATGAGAGACCTTCTGAGGTCACGTCCACCAACCTTTGATGGTTCGAGCATTGGTATAGAGGTCGAGACATGGCTTTAGAATCTTGGAATTTTCTTCGGTATGCACCTACATATGAGAAATATTAGAGCTCAATGTGTTATTATGCATCTTAGGAGCTTTATATGTACTTTGTGGCACATAGAGAAGCAAAAGATCGAATTGGACAGCATGATCATTTTTGGGAGATATTTGAGGAGAGATTCCAAGAGTGTTTCCTATTTTACCACTATTGACAAGTACATGTTAATGAGTTGTACCATCTCTGATAAGGGACTATGATAGCGGATCAATATGAGCAGATGTTCTTTGAGTTAAGGCAGTATTCCAGTTATACACATGAGGAACCTATGTTCGTGTAGCACTTTTTTCAAGGCCTTAATGGTCGTATCAATGGAGACATTCATCTTCACTAGCCTAGGACTAGTCTTTCTATCACTGTTGAGAAGGAAAGATCGACTGAGGATAACATAGCTAGGGGTTTTGGTAGTAGGACATGTGCACAAGTTCATAGTGCACAACCTTTTGGACTTGGTGCACAAAGTACACATGTACAACTTGAAGGTTCTTCCAGGGCATATTTGGCACCACGTAGGACAAGTCACCAGTAGTAGTGCAGGTAGAAGCCCTCTAGGAGTCATCAATCTAGTCATAGTACAAGTGCCCTAGGATCCAAAAGGCGTAGTTGGACCTGTAGTAGGCAACCACAACACAACCAACCATCTTAGAGTGTGTAGTAAAGTGCTAGTAGAGACAATTTCCAATAGTCTAGTACACCTTCTATAGGGTGTGGCTATGGTATGGGGGCATTTTTCTCTCGTGGAAAAATGGCCATAGAGAAAATCAGTGTCCTCAAAGAGTTGTTCCAGGGACTAGTCAGGGGCGGGCTACTTCAAAGCCTATTGTTGGTGACGCATGTAGATCCCACAGAGTATTTGCAGCGGTTGATATCTGTAAAGCTTAAGCATCAAAGCACCATTGTTGAGACTACATGTATGTTACATGGTATATCTAACTCTATTTTGTTTGATTCTAGTGCTTTATATTCCTTTATTTCCCCCTTCCTTATAGAGTGATGTGGGCTA
This sequence comes from Thuja plicata, assembly GCA_018584345.1. Classification (NCBI taxonomy): domain Eukaryota; kingdom Viridiplantae; phylum Streptophyta; class Pinopsida; order Cupressales; family Cupressaceae; genus Thuja; species Thuja plicata. The sequence continues at coordinate 2,024,210 of MU224664.1, forward strand.
GTGGCAGCACATCAGGTTGATAGTTGGTAGGTTGAGTTAGCCACAGGTTCTAGAGTGGCGTGGACTCCCTCATTCATGGTTTTTTGTTGGATTTGGGAACCTTACCACCACCATAGATCTTTGTATCCTTCCCTTGGGCTTGTGCGACATTGTCTTGGGTATGGATTGGTTAGCTTCCCACTAGGCGTGTGTAGATTTTTGGTACAACTCGTTACAATGTGTGGATGAGACTAATGGGCATGTTAAGTTTGTAGGGGTCCAAAGACCTATTTCACCTCACATGATCTCTGCCAAGAAGCTGAAGCAAAGTATGTGACAAGTTTTTCAATTATTTACAGTCTTTGTTAGTGACCTTGATGTGATTAAGAGTCGAGACGTGTCTATTGATGATAAGTCACTGCTTTAATAGTTTGCAGATGTGTTGTTGAGTGAGATCCCAGGCATGCCGCGTCAATGCAATATAGATTTATACATTGATCTTATTCTCAGAGCTGAGACTATTTCTTGGGAACCTTACCACAGGACCACTCAGAATTTGAGTGAGCTTTGTTTGCAGTTAGAGGATTTGTTGGCCAAGGGCCATATTCATCCCAGTGTTTCCCCTTGGGGAGCACTAGTCATCTTTGTGAAGGAAAAATCCTTACATTTGTGCATTTACTACTAGTAGTTGAATAAGATGGTAGTGAAGGAGTGATATCCCTTACCGAGGATTGATGATTTATTTGATCGAATGAAGGGAAAAAGAGTGTTCTCGAAGATAGACATTAAGTTAGGATACCATCAGCTTCACATCCATGAGGCTAAATTTTATCGTACTGATTTTTGTACTTGATATGGGGACTATGAGTTTACAGTTGTACCCTTTGGTTTGAGAAATGCGCCATCAATTTTCATGAGTTTGATGAAAGATGTATTCCTTACGTATCTTGACCATTTTTTCCTTGTGTTTCTGATGACATTTTAGTGTATTTGAGGACTATGGAGGAGCACGAGGGCCATTTGCATCAAATTTTTCATTGTCTTTGTGATCATCATTTGTTTGGAAACCTAACCAAATGTGAGTTCTTCCAGACTGAGGTGAAGCATTTGGGCCACATCATCTCAAGAGAGGGTATTTTTGTGGATCCTTCAAAGATCCAGGCCATCATGGATTGGCCAATGCTGACTAGGTTCCCGAGGTTTGAATTTTCATGGGTTTTGCGAGTTACTATCATTTATTCATGGAATTTTCTCGGTTGACAAACCATATCACTTCTCTTCAAAGGAAAGGGAAAAAATTCTTTGGTCCATTTAGTGTGAGTCAAATTTTGAGGCTCTTAAGGAGTGATTAACTAGTACACCTATCTTGGCAATGCCAAATTCTGCAGATGAGTTAATGGTGTGTACTAATGCATTTTTGGAGGGTGTTGGGGAAGTTCTCATACAAGAGGGATGAGTGATTTCATATTATTCCTCTAAGCTCAAGGATCATGATCCAAACTACCCCACCAATGATTTCAAGTTAGTGGAGGTTGTGCATGCGCTAGTGCATTGGAGACATTTTCTTTTGGGTCACAAGTTTGAGCTGCATAGTGATCATCGTAGCTTGCAGTATATCTTTACTCGACTAAACCTGAATGCACACCAACATCATTGGACGGAGTTCCTTTGTGAGTAAAATTTTGATGTTCATTACATCAATGGAAAGGAGAATATTGTGGATTCCTTAGTAGGAGAAGGAATGATATCTCAGTCTTGTCTCTTGGTGTAGATTTGCATAGCTGTATTCTTGAGGCTTTACCTGGTGATATTTGGTATTAGGAAGTTAGAGCATAGATTGAGTCTAGACGTACCCTTGTGGGTTGGTTTCTAGGTTACTCTTTGGAGTCAGATGGAATTTTGCGACACCATGGGTGCATTTATGTGTTGATGTCAGGTGATCTTCATTCCTTAGTTTTATCTAAGACACATTATGCATCATATTTCGTACATCTTGGTGTTAAGAAGATGTATGCTGACCTTGGACAATTGTACTTTTGGGCAGGGATGAGACCTGATGTTGTTGATTTTTTAGCTAGACGTCTTCAGTGTCAGGGAGTGAAGGAAAAACATCAACATTCAACTGGTCTTTTGAAGCCACATTCCATTCCCGAGTGGAAGCAGGAAACCATGTCTATTGATTGTATTACAAGGCTACCTATGTCATCGTGTCATCATGATGCCATTATGGTTATTGTGGACAAGATATCCAAGGTGGCTTACTTTTCTCCCATGAGAGATTCTTATATTGTTTCTTTGGTAACACATGTATTCAAGGAGGATATAGTTCGATTGCATGGGATACCTCGCATGATTATTTAAGCTCGAGATATAGTGTTTACTTCGATACCATAGACATCTCTCTAACATGCTTTGGGCAAGTAGCTCAATTTTATCTCAGTGTATCACCCCAAGACCGACGGTCAGACAAAGTGGGTGAATCAGGTTCTTGAGGACATGCTTTGCTTGTATTGGATGGATAAATAGACGAGGTGAGAGAACTACTTGTACCTGATAGAGTTTTGCTATAATAATGGGTACCATACATCTCTTTGCATGTCTCCTTTTTAGGCCTTGTACTGTCTACCGTGCTATACACCTTTGAGTTGTGGTCATTTGGAGGACCATGTAGTGTTGGGTCATGAGATGCTTCAAGCTATGGAGCAACAAGTGGTTCATATTAAAGAGTATTTTCCTACTTCTCAAGATCGAAAAAATAAGTATGTTGATGCCCATAGGTTAGATATCATTTCTCGGTAGGTGACCATGTGTTTTTGCGAGTTTGGTCACGAAAGATCCCCATCCATTATGGGAAAGGCTCTAAGTTAGAGTTGCATTTTGTTGGACCTTTTGAGATCCTTGGGAGGATTGGTCATGTTTCCTATTACTTTTTGTTTCCGCCTAGCCTATGGTGCATTCATGATGTGTTTCATGTTTCTGTGTTGAAAAAATATATTCCTGATGTGACCCATGTTCTTGATTGGGGTAATTTACAGACAGGTGATAGACAAATTTATTTGGATCCCATCCCCATTCTTCATCAGAGGCTGGCCCTTAAGGGTTGATACATCAATTAGGTAAGGGTTTAATGAGACCCAAATGACAAGACTTAAAATACTTGGGAGGATGCTTCACGGTTGAGAGATTTGCACCTCTATCTTTTTGTGGGCTTCCAGGAATAAGCCTATGCCTAGGGAGAGGATGCAGTGCCTCCCATTACTACATTCCGTTCTATTTTATTTTGATCCAAGCTAGACTCTTTTTCGTATGTCATGACTATTCATATGATGTGATCATATATTGTCACCATGTGAAGGATTTGATTACAATACTTTATTTTGGTTTTACCAATATCATTGTTGATGTAGATGTTAGATTATGCTATTGCTTACCATTTTGATCATATCTTCATGATGATTCTACAAGGATTTGACATGATGCTTTATGATGATATCTAGTGTATTTTGTATTTGAGAACATTGGATTATGTTACCATGATGATTATTATCGATTTCCTATTATATTGTGCCTTTTATGCTGATGGATATTTCATTGAAATTTTCACTGTTATATGCTCGTATTGTCATAAATGATTATTTAATGTTTTAATTTAAATGAGATGTTTATTATGATTTACATTGAGGATTAAATAAGGAATGACCAGTGTCATGACTTTCTAATACATACGAATGATCACGTCACTAGAGTGTCATTGTTCCATTAGGCATACTTGATTTTTTTGGTCGGAAACGCTTTTGACTAGAGTTGTGAACTAGTGGGGTCACAGTAGGGGACCCCATCCCCATGGTATTATTTGTGGCTGATAAGGCATGAATGCCTCTGTAGTTTGTTGATTACTCTTTGAAACGTCTATCAATCTACGCCTTATGTCTCCCTTCCCACGATAGAAAAAACTCTCCTTATATCTCCCAACTAGTGCACACATGTGTTATCTCCTTATACCTCCCAGGCCTTATCTCTTCGATCAAATTTTCCACCTTATCCCTCCACTCCACATCTCCTTATGACTCTCAAAAACAATCAAAATACCTTATCCATATGTGGCATATCCAATCACCAATGACAAGCAACATATGGGTCTCTACTCAGTCACCGGAGTGCCAGCGGGGAAATTTGTCAATGTAGCACCAAGTCTAGTACACACAAAAAAACCATCAACAAATGTACACGTGCGACCATCCAACATTCCATGCACTTTCATTTCTCTTGCAGGGTTTGGGAAATCATTTTGGTGGGATTTGAACTCTAGATGCCCTATAAAAAGGGCTCGTGACTTAACCGTGATGTCGTGGGGTGATCCCTAGGCGTACTTGATTATTACATGTATGTGCTTTAGCTAATTTGAACCGCGAGAAACTACACTTGATGTGTTCATGTTTTAGTGAGCAGGTACCAGACATTGTCTCCGCCAGAGTTGCAGGTTTGAGCTTGTCTATTCCCCACTAGTGGCACAGGAGATAATTTCATCGATTGTTCATGATTTAGCCAATATTATCCTTGTATGGACGGTGTATCCGTAATTGATAAATTATACCTCCAGTATAGTGTGGGTAAATATAGACTTCATTTACATAATTGTGTTGGACCAGTATCTGTCTGTGCATTTAGAGTCTTCCTAGTTGTAGCAGTTGAGTTAAACATTGATGTTCATTTTAATGACTCGGTGGTTATTTTTATTTACCGACAAATTTACCGTAGTTGAAATACATTTAATTGGAATCGATTAATTTTTCTAGTGGGGTTTTTGGGAAGTTTATAGTATTTGATTTATTTAATTAAGTGATTTAATTTTAGCCATTTTGACTTTTTGGCGAAAAGAGACTTTATATTGTGGAAAAAGAGTTTATTTCCACACTTGTCTTTTTGAAGAAAATTGGATTTTGCTCCAAATTGTGTTGGAGAAATTGATCTTTTGCTCGTTCTGTTTGATCCGCTCGACAAATTTTTGTGGGCATCGACTCATTGACTTTGTGTCAGGATTGCTTCACTTTGCCGACGATCTCGTTCGATTCCGTGGGGATTCAATTTTTATTCTTTGATTTTGGTTCTCTCTGTTATGTGAGGTAGGTTTTCCTCAAAACTCATCCATTTCTCAATTGAATTTTTATTGTTTGATGTAAATGATCCGTGGGATGTATTCTATGTGTTTCCCCACGTTTATAAGCTATTTCTATGCATGTTTGGGCTTCCATATTTATGTTATGGTTTTGTATTCTTAAATTTAGAGTTTTCATGGGGTTATGCTACCCGTTTTTGCATGTGCTCGGAATATGAATTTTATTGGACCAATGTGTTGTTGGGTATCGCAGAATCAATGGGGTTTCTCATTTTTGACTAATTTGAAGTTTAAATTTTTAGCTAAATTTGAAGGATCATCAATGGTGACAACCTTCAAGAATGATTTTTAGTCCATGTATGTATCTTAGAATTTGGGATTGTGAATTAATCATGTGTTTGTGGCCATTGTGTTTACGATGTGTTGAAATTGGATCCACCTTGGATTTCATACTCATGGCAATGAGGTCAATTGAGTGTACCTTGTGCACGAGAGAATTGTCATTATTTCCCTTTTGGTTCTTGTTTGATGTTTGATTTGAGATTTCATCTTGGTCTATTGATGTCGGTGTTGAGACCACATCACCAACACAATTTTGTGTGCCTTGTTAGGCTCCCAAGGGACCCATGCTCTTGGTTGAGGCCAATAGAGATTGCATTGTATCATTTTGTCTTTGGACTTGGAATCCTTTATGGCTCTATGTTTTATTTGTTTGCATTGCATTTTGTTGACCAATTGGTGTAGAGTAGTGGAATAGAGTGGCTCTGCAAGGTGAGTTGGGACACAAAGTGGTCCTAGGGTAACTGCTAGCAGAGTTCTTAATAAAAACTAATAACATGATTAAATAAAATGGGGTATAAAAAAATAAAAGATAAACTAATATTGGTACTATGCCTGTCTGAGTAATGTGGAGTCAATATAGTTGTGGCCATCTGCGGATCTTGAGATGGCATAGCCATGACAATCTGTGGATGTTGAGCTTGCACAATTATGGTCGCTTGCGAACATTGAGTTGGCATAGTAGAGCTTCCTTGATTCGAGAAGGATTGCTCGAGACCACTCATGTCTCCATGTGTTGTGTGATGCCACTCCATTCTTGAGTATGGTCACTATACCCTATCTAGATATGAGTAGCGACCTTGGTGTACTTGCACTAGGGTTTCTACATCTGAGTGTTTGCATTGGAATCACTGTACTTCTTCTTGAGTTATGCATTTGATTAGTGTGTGTGTTATGTTGGAAAAATGGTCAGCGCTCCCCTCAAGATTTGTGACAAGGGACTAAATGCCCCCTGTGGACTCTATAAGTCTAGTGGTTGTATCAGGCATTGACATGTCGATCTTTTGGTGCAACGGAAACCACACTTATAACAAGTGGTATCAGAGCTTGATCACAGTTTGAATCCACTCTGGTAACGCTAAGGGGGGGATTGTTGGCAAAATGGTTAGTGCTCCCCTCAGGATTTGTGACAAGGACTAACCGCCTCATGTGGATTCTACAAGTCTAGTGGTTGTGTCGAGCATTGATAGGTCAATCTTTTTGTGCAATGAAAACCACACTTATAACATGTTAGTCATTATTTGCATGTCATCTTTAGGTGACTATCTTTGCAAGCACAATGGGACGAGCCTGAGGGTACCACATGGTTGGGTGGCATTGCACGTTATTGCTAGGGATGGGTGTACAAGTGGCGAACTACTTCTAGTGATAGAGTTCTGAACATGATGTGCTCATTCTATCTTTTGTATTTATTTTCATTGATTTTGTATATATATGATGATATGCTCAGTAGATTAGGTTTCATTATGTTTATATTAATTGTATTGAGTGTGTATGTCCTCAATTTCATGTATTTATGACTCCCCGGTGTGGAGTTGCACTTATTTAGGCCATACAATAGAGTTGACATTAGTTTACTTGCAAATTTATGCTTCCTGTAGGTTTCTACCCATACACTAAAGTTTTTATGAATATGTGAATTATTCTTGTGCATTTACCCATTATTCTTATGTATTTATTATTTGTTTATGCACATTCGTATTGGCTCTGTGTTTCTACGCATTCATCCTAGATTTATGGCCAAATAATTACCAAAATTGTGCATATGTTCTGATCTTGCTCATGCACATTTATATCAGAGAGATGTTCTCTTAGGTCTGTGTAAAAATGAATTTATTTTAGATTCCTTGTGTTTCTGGGATCTTTTTCATGTATTTACATTTTGTTTTCTATTTTATTTTATTATTGTTTATATCACTTTTTTATTTGGGTTTAAAATAAACGTAGTGTTGACTATTGCTAAGGATGGACTTGTCTATTCAATTGGCGACCGTGGATGATAGTTTGGTCCTATCCTGTGAGGTTTGTGGACGTATTCTGGGCTCTTATGTGGTGACTTAGAACATGAATGTTCATTCTCGTCAATGTATGGGATTTTCATGGAATCCTTGGAAGTACTTTAAGTCTTCCACTTGTGCACGATCGTGAAATGTTTATATCTTTGCTTATGCATTGTTGTTATCGACACACTTAAGTTCATGATGTTTCATGTATGTTTAAAAAAAAATGTTTAGTGCATATTTGACCCTATGTTCTGAGGGTTCCTTGGCGGGGCATTACAATTTTTCGCTCAATACATAATTATTTTCTACCACACTTAGTTTATTTCTTCCTCTTTCCATGTATTTAATTATTTTTAATTTAAAATTTTATGAATTGATTCGTGTTAATTTTGATATTAATCAGCAACAAAACAAGAGTATCATCCCTTGCAAAACCACAACCCAAAGGCGTAACAACCAACAGCACACTAAGAATAGATCAACATTAAAAACTACTATTAAAGAAAAACAACAGATTATAAGCTCTACAAATAACAACATATAATTTACTAGCATTTTCACAAGGTTTCACATCACTCTGTACGTAAATATATTGTTCACCTTAGAGCCTAAAACCAAAAGGGAAATATTAAAACCTAAGAAACTAAGAATTAAATTGAAGTTCAGATTGGAACCAATGTCCAATTCACCATAAAACAACAAAAGGGACTTTTTTTTTTCTTACGAGCCTCCAACGGTCGAGAGTATCATGAACAAAAATCCAACGAAGGAGAATTATGAATTGCCAACATATTTTATGTCACACACCAATTGGTAGAGCACATGAATCCAATCATCCTTGTAGTTTCCTTCATTCTTTGTGTCCTTTCCAAGTACCTTACACTGCATTAGACACAAAATGGTTGCATAGCTATGCATAACACATAGGCTAAACCTGGAAATGCATCCCATTTTCCTTTCCATATCAAGGATCTTAGTTTTCAATTCACCCATCTCAATCTTTAGCTCAACCAACTCAGTAATCGTGTTCAAACAGTCGGTGCAAAGGGATTTATCACTAGTCACGTTAACATTCTCCTCCTCCAGCTTCGTATCTCCAGTAAGATCAATCGACTCTATTCTTGTGTTGTCAGAAATTAGAGACTAATTTCTTGGAGCTGTCAATAGTCTCAATTTCTCCACCATCCCCGTCCACCGCCTTCTCCTTCTCATCTTTCCCCATAGTCTTCCCACTCCCTTTTTCCTTCTCATCTTTGCCCATAGTCTTCCTGCTCCCTTTTTCCTTCTTGTCTTCCTCGAAGTCATAGTCAACAAGCATATCTTTTTTGACCTTTATCATTTGAGTGGATCGCCAATCTATTAGACCTTCTAGGGTTGCTACACTATTCTCCAATCCCATCTTCCTCCTCACTTAACACCTCCCGGAGAGATGGTTTGGCCTTCTTTGCAGGGGGAAAGGTTTTTCCCTTTCCTTTTACTAGCAAATAAGGGTTTGGACGCTTTGCTTTTCAATCCCTTGGGTTTTGAGGTGGTAACAAGATTGGAGGTTTTAGGGGTCCCTAGCCGAGAGACAATTTGAAGAGCTCTAGGGTGGTAGATACATTTCTTCTTACTCAAGCTATATATATATATATATATATATATATACTTTGTTAACACATTTCAAATCAAATGATGAGTTAATATCTTTGTCAATTATTACATTTAATAAAATAAGGAGCATAACAAAAATTGAGCTTGAAGTTGGAAGATATTTTAGAGATGAAATTACAATATGTTTGTACACGTCGTTATCATATGTGGCAATGGAAAGATTACTTCAAGACAAGTTTCTAACACTGACTTGGACTCCTTGTATAGCCAACCCATCACCTTGACTTCCTTTTGAAGAATGAGGCAAAATTGATTGGATGAAATGAACTATAATGATATAAAAATATAACAAACTTGTGCTTGCATCTAATGGAGATTCAAGGGTTAAGTCGAGAGAGTATGATTATTTCCTAGTTTGTATGTACCTAGAGAGTATATCTAAATATTTGAGAGAAATGTTCATTTTATACATTTGAAAAGTGATATTTTTCGTAATGATTATTAGAACCTAAAATTAAATCCCTAAAAACCAAAATGTCAAATTGTTCGCCAAATTGTATTATCAGCTTCCAAATATGCACATTATAAATATAAATCAAAATGCAATCAATAAAATGAGATGAATGACTAGAGTTGAAAGTTGAATTTGACAATGATATGATTACATATCACATGATCCTTATCATACTTGTGTGTGTGATTTCATGTTTATGAATACTTTATCTTATGATTTCATGTTTATGAGTACTTTATCTGAGCTGCTAGTACATGTGTCCTACATGCGTTTGCAAATCAGACAAGTGTGTGACAAACAAAGGTATCTCTGAAAATTATGGATTACCTTTAAATCTTTTTTTCCAAATTTTGTTGTGAGGACAATTTCATCTCTATAATTTAAGAAAGAGTCGTGCCAAAGAATACATTACCTAACATAATAATTGCATCAACATAATTAAACATCTTTAAATTTTAATATTAGAACTCATTCAATGACAATTAACTTTACTTTATAACTTGACCAAATCTATAGTACTAATATTAGTAATAATAAATTAGTATTTATGTAATACTTTTTTATATTTTATATAACATCATTAGTGTCACCAATTAACTTTAGTAATAACTAATCAATAAATTTGTAATCATTATATAACACATTCCTCAAAAATTGCTATAAGAGACTATTATTTCTATCAATTTTACCATTAATCTACTTATATTCACGCCGTAGGCGTTTCTATTTTGGTGGAAAAGGCAATGACTGCCATTCAAATCATCACCACCGTTCATCATTTTCTACTTTACACGCAACATTGTGGTCGTATGCGTGTAAGATTGGACGACTTTGACAAGATGAGGATTTTAGTTGGTTTCATTGTTCTATCTCGATCTGCTCCATCAAGAATCAACTACAGAAAGTTTATGAGTATCTAACTGGAAGGTAAGCTACTGCCCTGTATGAAGGTGCTCTTCCTGTCGTTTATGAATTTGCAGCTACCTCACTCATAAACGCTATTTTGATCATCTCACGTCAACCAATCGATCGAAATCACACCAGTTTCAGATACCCCAATCGAACACATCACGAGCAGCAACCATCTAATTACCCTTTAATTGTCATTGATGATTATATTGGGATGATTCGTGACTTCTCTGGGCAAATCTATCATTCAATTATTTAATCGATGATACAAAGCTATTAACTTTTACCAATAACAATCTCCTCAATGGAAGTCGATAGGTTGTATTTCTGTTGGACAAATCTACTAGAAACAATATGCTTGGTGATGTTCAGAATCTCTATCCATATCCCTCGTGTCAATTTTGATACTCCTCAATAGCTGATCTCATAGGAAATGGCTGCTACTTTCTATCGCTGCTTCCAGTGGAAACATGGGCCAGAATTTCTCTCTGCGGCGCCCAACCCCCTATAACAATTCCCTTGTTCCCAATTCGACCCCCAAATCCATTAATAAGGTTGATAATCGACTCTGCTGGTTTTCATGAAAATCGCTCTCAGAATTGCAAGGAAAATGAAGAACACAAATGAATGGCTGTTGGCTGGCCTCTAAACCCAGAGTTAGCTCCTCTTTCTGCTCTCTGGAGAGATAATATTCACTGCCAAATGACACATAAACAACAGATGAAGCCGCTTGCATATCCAACTACCTCAAGAAAAAAGAAGATTCACCCAGACTTGGGCTTTTATTCCCAAAGAATGGATTCTAAGTTGATAGATCGACGGTTCAAAGTTAAAGCAAAACCATGGACGACCAAACATCTTGTCCGTTCATTGCACTATCTTTTCTATCTATTCTTTTTTTCGTCCCGCAATTATTTGCCAACATGATTCACATAAATGCCTTAATTTATTAGCAAACAGAGTAAAATTTCATAGGCAAGATTCAAAACAAATGGGTCTGGAATACAGGCCTGTAATTAAAATTATCCACACAGTCCATCCACAAAGTCTCCGACTGTCCGCGCAACAGCGCTGGAGAACGCCTGGCCGGTCTATCTGCAAAATCAGAAACTCCCATTCAATATAAACAACGTTCAATTAAAACCATTATGATTATTAACAGATCCCCATTTCTGGCTAGTGTGGTATTTACCGAGACTGGGATCTCCATTGCAGAAGAGGGCATCAACAGCTTCGTCCTCTGCATCGCTCTTGAACTTACCCCCACCTGATTTGAGGCGAAGCCATTTGTTTGCCATCATTCAGGGCCACATTCCCCATTATCAATCACAACACAGAGCTCTCCCCAAATGCCCTTTAATGGAGAAGTCCTCCTCAGTCCTTTCTTCCCCGCAGTAAAGAGGGGCGGCGGAATGTTTGTTCCTCTCCAACATAATAACTGCTTGAATGCTAAATAGGTAGAAGAGGTCAAAGGAATATGAATGTAGACAATCTGGTAGAGTCCATTATGGGCAAG
>MU224664.1:2037457-2076943 GCA_018584345.1 Thuja plicata
ATTATCAGCTCTAGAAACACTTAATATTATTGATAAGTCACATCACTAAACATTGTTTGCATCTGTGTTGTCAAATCTATAAGGTAATATCATCAAGGATAATTTATAACTAAATACTTTTCTCTTACATTGATAAGACTGCACCTTCTTTCAAGTCATCTTAAATTTCACATTTATTCTCCCCTTCTACATATCTTCGGCATACTCATTGCACACCAAGGTGCGATTGCTAATACTATATCTACTCATCTCAAATAAGGCATCTCACCATTACCAATTTTCACATTATATGTTGATCTGTTGATGTATAGATTCCAATATTGATGATCGAGGTTATGTTCACAGTGAATTTTAGTTATTCTTTCAATTAACATTCAAGATTACAATATTCATGCAACTTAAGATTTACTTTCAAGTTTTAGGAAGCAAAATCAACGATGGAGAATTTTTAAATTAATGAACTTGTGTTTTCCAGAGTTCAAAACTGTGATTTGTTGCACCTTCCAAAACAATTCCACCTGTTGATCAGCATACCATATAGTGATTGGCTTTCATTCATCTAACTAACAACTATGTGTAGGGTGAGGCACATTCATCCATTTGTGCATTAGCATGAACTAGATCTTTCCTATCTCATCCACGGACTAGATGATCAGAATTTGGTTGGCGAGGGCCTCGACAGTTGACATCAAAGCCTCTGCAGGTAAGTTGTGGGAAGCCCACAAATTGTCGGTGAAAATATAGCCCCAACCATGGTTTAGCGCACAGTCATCTGTAAGCAACTTGCTTGCACGCAGGAGATGGAAATGACAACCTGCAACATTAACCAAGCCATGCGCAGCTCTATTGAAAAGTTTGAACGGAAATATTTTTCGATCTCAGGAATTAGCGATGCACGCGCACTTGACCTGCCACTACTGCCCCCATTTACCATTGTTGCACTTCACCCGAATGACAGGTACAGAATTAACGTCTTCGCCAAACTTTCAAACAAATCTCTCAAGCCTTATTCTTTACTGGCAACGCCAACAAAACTCTAGGCTGCTTGATTTAGCGTGAGACATTCTTCCGGTGGGGTGTTTCTCCCCTGGAGAAGCCCATCGGCTAAAAATATTTATAACCACTCATGCATTCTTCACTTGACAAGAAATCAAACCAAATTCAAAAAGCTTTTACAATCAAGTGTCAAAAGTTTTGCAACTAATTTTTTAATGGTATAAGATATTTCTAATTTATTGACTCACTTGTTTGACAAGCAAACATGCCTAGACTCAACATATTCAAGTATATCTAATGAAAAATGAAATTAGAAACATTCTTTTATGGTCTTTGCTAAAAGAGCTCTGGAATGTAACTTTAATTTTGAATTTCATATTGAAATCTTTTATTTATGATCTTTATAAGTATTTAGTTTCAATTGTAACTTTAATTTGTTTATACTTCACAATTATTAATCATTAGTGAAGATTTCTTGCTTAGTGGATGCTGAGCAAAACTCAATATGATATATTTATAAGACTGTTGATAGAAGCAAAAAGACCATCCATGACTATTATAAAGGGAGTGCAAGTAGATTTTCCCTTATTTAAGAGGTCATTTTATTAAAAGTAGAACAATAAACTCTACCACAAATTATCACTTTAAACCCAATATTTTCTTCTCTAATAGCTTCATGGATGTAATAGGTAGGTTATACAAAATCTTTCCACATACAAGGGATGACACTTAGATTGAGGTGAGAGGCCTCATTTCAAAGTTGCAAAATCATAAGCAAGCTATGGTAACTCTTTTATTCACCACTAGCTACCCAAAAAAAGATAAACTCAAACACCACATAAGAAAAAACCGTATTATATCCATCAAAATACAAATTTTACAATTATTATTAAAATTTTATTTATTTAGATACTTGTAAATATCTTACTTGCAAATTATTGGGGAGTGGAAATATCACAATTTTTCAAACACTAGCCCTTTAAATCTCTTCTCAACCTTCTAACTATGTGCACAACTAAATCTCATTGACTCAACAATGTCTCAACAACATAATTTTGTGCAATATAACAATTGACTTCACACAAGGAGGTGGAAGACGCATTAAAACAAACAAAAAAAATAACCACTTGATTTGGATGAAATTGACCCCTTTAGTGAATATATCGTGCAAGACGTGAAAAATTGGATGACATTGATGTGGCAGAGATGACGAGCCCTTAGTTAACATGATAAATTTGTTGATTTTGTGAGGTAAGCTATTAAGAATGCAATTACAACAAAAGCAAGTGAAAAAGTAGATTTCATTGATGTGGCAAAGATGATGGGCCCTTAGTTAACATGATAAATTTGTTAATTTTGTGAGGCAAGCTATTGAGAATGCAACTACAAAAAAAGCAAGTGAAAATTGGATGACATTGATGTGGCAGAGGACTTATTGCCATCTAGCAACAAGGTGAAGCCACATACACAGTCTTCTAGCATAAGCAGGGAGCCATAATTGAATGCAAAAACTAAACCCTTCTTGCCACCTAATTTTTCACTAAGCAAGAACAAGGAAATTGTAGAAATAATTTTTCACTTGCCAAAATATGGAATTTACGATGACTTAAAAAAAATCATTAGTTCAAGTCCACAATAGGTATCAATTAACTATTGACTATGATACAATTTTACAATCCATTTTTATACAAGAGTCAAATTTAATGGAAAACAGAATTTTACAATTCATCTGTATTCAAGAATCAAATTTAGTAGAGAACACTTCCTCTGATTTTTTAAGCTCATTTGATATATTTTATAAATGAAATTTGAAAAAAAAATTAAAAAATTAAAAAATAAATAAATTATTTCCAGAAGAAATTCAAGTACTTTACAACTTTTCAAGTCAAATTTTTTTGGCTTGCCAAATACTATTTTGAGTCCAACCATGACGGCACCTTGTACGTTGTCAATTCAAGATGATGCAATAATATCTGAAAACTTACATGAGTTCTTGCTTTTAAAAGTATGGGATTTAACAGACAGCTTGGGACCATTGCTCTTGATATTATAAGGTCCTCTCCATCGATGTATTGGTGTACGGAGAAAACGTAATCAACATGAATCGCTCTTTTCCTGAAACATATGACCTTATGGTTCAAGGCACAAGATGATTATGGATTCTGTGCTATCCCATTCTTTTCCCACTTGGAATGTTATGAGAATCAGAATTTCATCATAATTTAGCATCGCCCAAGGGCGATACAAATTCAACTTCCCTTGGCACCATTGTATGAGATGCCAAAGAAGAATTAGCCTTCGGAATTTACTTCCTACTTTATCTAATTTATCCATACACATTAACTTTAATTCTTATCTGTGTCAGTACATTACTTGAGCAACCCAGAAGATCTTCTAAACAAATAAAAATAGCATTATCCATTATTTTCTCTAGTTTGCATTAATATCTGTATCTATTGCTTACAAATTTGAATGAACAGAAATCTTTTGCTTCAACAAGCAGGCCCGGACAGCTAGCTGCTAAAATATACATAATGGCTGGGAGCAACGCTTCAAATTCTGACATCTACTTCCACAAAATCATATTAATACAGTTTCAGTTTTCCTCTAAACTATACAAAATACCATCTTCGTCATCTTTATGTCAGAAATAATCAAACAAAAAATGAGGCTCCACTTCCGACCAAAACATAAACAAATATTCCTGGGTATGAATATAACAATAACAACTGCACAGGCAAATCACGGCAGAATTTCTTCTTGCCTAGGTGTTTACTATTTTAGCAGACTATTCCATACGGTGAATTTTGAAGATAAATTACCCACGGGTCACCACTTATTTCTCCAGTGTCTCGGTAAGCTATCTACTATAATGAAATATTTAAGGTGTCTATCTTTCATGCTACACATTGCAAAAGCCAAACGTTTGGAATAAACCCTGTTGGATACACAATAACCGGTCATCAGTACAGGAAATTTCACCGGATACACAGCTTTTAAGAGCCACTTAAAAATTATCGGCACCATCAATATTCACTAATGGTGTTTACAGAAGCGTGGGATCTTACCTTTGGATCCTTGATCGCATAAGCAACACAGTAATGTTCCTGAAGTTCCAAAATAATGATTAATAAGAAAATGATCACTCGCAAAATAATAAATTGAATTGATTAATGGTTTGGTGAATCGAATGAAAACAAGGATTAGGATTTATTAAAAAGAAAACGTAATTTCAGAAATTTGGCGATCCAATGCGACAATCAATATCAAATGCTGTTACTATGGGTTTGCCAATCAGATATAATCTACTGGGGGCAGGAAGACCCTATAATCAAAATAGTCTGGTCACTGCCAACCTGGATAATGGAACAACCCTAATAATGTTATGGCAATTAAATAAGAAAATATCACAGCTCTGAGCTAGGGCCAGCCTTTTGCAAACAGCACAAAACAGTTGAAAAACCAAACTAAGGCACTTTTAACCCTAGAGAGGGCATAACAGCAGTCTGCATGCGGCATTGGACATATTGATTAACTTGTGATTTGGAAACCTAAATTTCTGTAGATACGTGCCTGCATGATATGCCATTCCTCAAATTCATCAAATATTTCCAAGCGCTCGATCCTGGTATGCAAGGAAATTACGTTGGTGTTACACAAATATTCTTTGTTGTAAATTTCTCATACTTCATAAACATTAGCATGATTGAATAAATTTAGAATCAGTGGTATTACTATATTTCTCAGAAAAAGATTGTACCTGTGTCTTTCCTGTATATCAAGGCACTTATTGTATATAGCATCCATGTCCAAAGCAACAGCTTTCTGAAGAGAACCAGAAAACATCATTCGTGTAACAACAGATCTAAATAATACACAGCATGATACACATCTTGGAACCCCAATAAGAAGTTAAGTAAAACAGGTCATCGAAAGTCTCATGAAAACAAACTCCACTAAAGAATTGCATTTCTAATTTAAAACATTGACGGAACTGCAAATGCAATTCCAGAACCAGCTGCAGGAGGCAGTATCCTTCAGGAGAAATGGCGGTAATTTTGTCAACTTCCTGTAGACCTAGGCCACTAAGCAAGTAACATGGAAGAGGTTCAAGCAGTCGTAGGGAACATAATAGTAGAAAGTTGTATTCCATGGGGACACTTCCCCAGCCAAGAAACCAGTGTAATTCCAATTCAGTGAGATGGCTGGGCACGTCTCCTAGCCATCCCCACTTTTTTTCAAATTCAGATATTCACAAAACAGCAGAAATAGTTAGGAAACACATGCGAGAAGTCTGGCTGTCCTGGTGATGTCCAGGCATCCCAAACAGGAAAGAACCAATTTCAAACGTCTTAAAAAACAAAAAATACTTAAAATGTATCACTAGAACATAGTTTTGAAAGGGGCTTGGTGGTCTCAAAAGCCCTCTTGCATCCCTTTTCCAACCCTAAATGCGTGACAAGTAGAACAGAGAAATTTTTAATCCTTTGCCCTTGCTACCAGCTAAGAGGTTTCCCTTTTTGCCTTCTGGTATTCTCATTCTATGTTCTCAAGTCAATAGGATGAATCATGAAGTCATTCACATTTTTCATATTCTGATTTCAGGAGCACTATTTTAGAATGGGAAGTGAGGAACTACAATTTACAAGAAATTTCTAAGGTGGGCTCTATACTACAACAATAATAACCAGCATGCCTGTATATTATATTATATAAAGTGTGATGTCCCATTTATTTGGACCTTAGGATTTAATTAAATAATTAAAATAACTTGTCATAAAAGGTCATCTTATTATTTCTCATTTGCAAAAGTTAAATATTAAAAAGTGAGGGAAATTTGAAAAGTCTTCGGAAGCTTCCTCGAAGAAAGACAATATGGATCTCATTTTGGTTATGCTTGGTTTATTATTTCCTTTGGAAGAGCTTTGAGAGCTTCTGGCTTTTCAGCAAGCCCTAGGATGGAAACCCCCGCGTTTTGCACAATTGGACAAAAATCCAATTCTATTTCTGAGGCAGATTCATTCGGAATTCGCAAGAGGTTAGCTAGAGATTTCACAGAACGTTTACAGATAACTAGATAAGTAGGGATAGGTGGGGATGTGTCCCTCCCTGTTCCCCCGCCATTTTGGGGACGACAAAACGGTACGGGGACGTCCTCCTGCTGTCCCCTGTGCTGAAATCACTGGGGACCATTTCAGCCCAAGAAAAAGATAAAAATAAGTTTTTTTCATCTTTTTAATGTGGTATGGGGGTCCCACAAGCACTCCCACACCACACTAAATCCTAAAACGACCCAAAGGATTAAAGGTGAAACAAAAACACTAACCCAGCAAACTATCTTTCATAAGCTCAGTTTTTGCTCCTTGCTGTGAGTGTTTGGTTGTTAGAGAAGAGATTGGACTGGTCTAGAGGAGAGATTGAACTGGTTAGAGTAGAGATTGGACTAATTTCTGCTTTGCTTCAAGTCTGAAACAACTTGTCAGCTGCAAGTTTGAAGCTACAACCAATCATTATATAGAATTAAAAATTTAGAGCAAGAATTCTATAGTCTATAATTACTTTTTTATTTAATAATTTACAAAATATCATTTATCTTTCTCTTTATTGGTTCATGTTGGGAATAGTCTGCAAAAATCAAATTATCTTTTTTATAAATTTTGTCACTTCCATAAATGACTTGAATGACATATACAATATTATATTCATCATAATAAAAGTGCATTGTTGACTTTAGCATTATGTTGTCTCCTTGAATGACATTTGTAATGTATTCGTATCTATCCAATAAAAAACACAGTTTAAAAAAAAATCTTAGATATGTAATTTAAAAAATACCTACCTACTTTACGCATTGTTTATCTAACAATTAATCTTATTTAATATTTTGATTGGTTTTTAATAGTTTGTTCAATTTTTATGTATCTATTATGATATACAATACATTATTACTGCATAAAAATAAATAGATACAAATATTAATCCTCGTATAATAAGTCTAAATAATAACTTTTTACTAATTACAATTAATTTGCTTTAATAATTATTTTTACATTGAAGACATTTCATCTACGACATGAACAGAGTGTTTATTGAAATCTATAGTTGTGAAATGTAAAGAAGGTTGCAAGATGATACAAATAATCTTGACCGCCCGTGTTTTTTATTCTGACCTGATTGCTTCAACCTATCCAAACAAACTTGCTGAAAAAAGCATTCAAGTAAGATGTTCAAAAATTCTATGCTCAAGTTTCTTGTTGCTACAAACATTTGCCTTCCTACATATCACCAAATAAAAGGGATTTAGAATGTGCAAAGAAAGTCATTTACCATATTATTAACAGTGGCTACCAATAAGCCACGTGATTAATATAGAGCATCACAAAGAGAAATCAGCTAGATGACTCACAATGTACATGAATGCTCTATGTTTCCACTAATCAAGCTACAATCATCAACTACTCTACCTAACAATACCTACTGCATGTAACACTTATAGGCAGGAACTTTCAACCATAAGCAAAAACACCACAAAATGAGCAGCAGCAATAGTGACAGTCATGAGGGTAGTGAAAGTCAAAATGAAGTGAACACAATATCAATATACCCTTCTATTTCTGAAAATCCAACCTCAGTTGCTATTCTACGGGACCGTTATGCTTGCCCTTCACCCTCTCTCCAAAAATTTGCAGGGAGGGTGAAGGCAAGGTTCATGAAGGCCATATAGAAGATGTATGATTCTATACAGGCCAGCATCTTCAAACTAAGGGGCACAAAATTTCCCACTCTTAAAGGATTATCAAAAGAGGCCAAGATAGATAGGTAAACTGTGGCATAGGAGGATCCAACACTATAGTGGACAATAAATGAGCCTAACTCTTTACAACCACACAATCCATTCATCCATTGTCCTAGGTTTATAGTTTCTTTTGTTGCCAAGAGGAATTAGTTCTACTTATAGTTCCATCCACTCGATTAAGAGGAACTGACTTACCTCTAGGAGGGAGAGAAGCCCGTAGGTGTACATAGGGCCCCGTGTCTTATTGGCTACAATATGCTTATGTACAAGGAGATCCAAGACTTCGATGGCATGTAGAACAAAATGAGATAAACACAAGTTGATGAAGATGCAACGCAGTGTTGGTTGGTACTCTTAGTTTAGAGGAGCTTGATCTTGAGAAGTCCAACAATTTAAGTGATGAGGAGTTTGGTGGACATTGGAAATGAAAGGTGATTAGTAGCATTGGGCCATTGGCCAATTGTATTTGAATTTTAAACATAATCATCATTTTCATTTGTCATTCCTTATACTTTTTTTTGAAGTCCTATATATATATATATATATATATATATATATATATATNTTTTGAAGTTCTATATATATATATATATATATATATATATATATATATATATATATATTTATTTGCATGGTCATCCCCAAATGTAGGCCTTTGGTCCCAATGCCCCTATATCCCCTGACCACTAGGCCCCATGGAACATAATAAATATATACATTTTAGCAACATAAAAACATGAATAAGTAATCCCACGTGAATTTCCCGTTCTGCAAATTTTGAACCTCTGCCTTTCCATGGTGGATGATAGTGATTGGGGGCACATCCCCACCTGGGGAGCCCCCAACGTCAATTGTAGAACCCCGACACATTGGGGCTGGTGGTCTCACTACACAGGAACCTGCTACTATCGGGATCTCAACACCGGAAGCTATAAACAAAGCTTCTAATGTTGGATCTAGGGTCCCAAATGCGGCTTCTGACAAGGTGGACCAAGCGAAGAGCCAAAGCAGCGCTTTTTCTAAAGGGTGGAAACATGTTCTGGTAGGTAGCTGCCAGAGGGAGGTGGAAGATGAGGTTGCGCCAGAGTGCACACAAATGGAGGAGGGAACGACTATCATTGTTCCTGACACTGTTGTTGATCGTATCCTCTCTTTAATAAGCAATACACTAGTTGGTCGTTTCTTTTCATTCTAGCCAACTATAGAAATGGTCAAGAAGTGGGTCTCCTAGAGATGGAAACTCAAGGGAAGTGTTGCAACCAGTGCAATGCCTGGTGCCTTGTTTCTTTTCAAATTCACGACAGTGGACGACCTGATTACCGTCCTCTCAGGATCATGGACCTATGGGAAACACCTTCTCTCCCTTTCAAGATGGAAGTTGGGCTTTGATCTTGTTGATCTAAGCCGAATAGCTCCTGTGTGGGTTCATATGTCAAGTCTCCCGCTCGAATTCTGAGATGAACAGATTTTCCGCTGGATTGGTAGCACCTTTGGCAACTATGTTTCCACAAATGAAGTCACCAAGGCAAAGTCCAAGCTAGTATTTGCTTGTTTTTCTGTTAATGTGGTTGTTAATAAAACTCTCCCCAACTTTATTACCCTGCAATCTAAACTGGGGAAGTGGACACAAGCACTGGTATATGAAAATGCCACAGTCTTATGTCAAAAGTGTAACAAATCGGGTCATGTGATCTCTGATTGTAAAGCCCCTGAAAAAGAGCAGCAAAAGCTAAAGGGTATCTCTTCTTCTCCTCTTAGGGTCACTACGCCCCTAGAGGTGGGGGGCCTTGATTCTGATAGTGATGAATATCCCTTCATGGATGGGCTGTTGAAACTATTTAAAACCCTAAGAAAGCTGACTAGGGAAAGGATCCTACTGGCACTTTGGGCCACACTCCGGCACTAGAGGAGGGGGAAATACCCCCTACTGTTAATGTCTTATCTCAGCCAGGAGTAATCCTTGACCATCCTAGAGACAACGATGTTGAGACTTCATCCAAATTACAACTCACATCCCCCCTATAAGCAAAACCTTTTCATCACCAGGAGCGTCAACAAGCACCCCGATGGGTGATAATGGGTGGATGATTCAAAAATAAAAAAACAAGAAGGCTAATGTTGGGCTGACACCAGGGTTGGCTGGCCATCGCAACAAGTTACGAGGCAAAGAAAAGTTACAAGGGAAATCGCTAATGGCAGGCAGAGGACCCTAGACTCCGCAACCAAGATGAAGAAATGAAGTTCTTTCATGGAACATGAGGGGGTTGAATGGCCCTCAAAAACAATTTGCCTTAAAAAATTGTATTCTGGAAAATGGAATTGATGTTCTTCTCCATCAAGAGATAAAGATGACAAAACCCTCCTTCAGTACTCTTGCGAGGGTTGTGTGGTCGGGATTCCACTTTTGCTTGACTGAAGATAATGGTGCTTCTGGTGGTATTGCCACCATGTGGAATCCACAAAAGATTGATGGGGAACTGACCTTCTCTAATCAGAATGTCTTGATTACCCAATTTGCATCCGATGGTCAAGCTTGGTTCATGGCTAATGTTTATGCGCCAAATTCCCGCATTGGCAGGAAAAGGATTTGGAATGAAACCTCATATGTTATTCAGCAATTCAGCACCTCACACTGGCTCCTTGCTGGCAACTTCAACTCACCACTTTTCCCCTCCGAAAAGATGGGTGGTCTTGAGGACTATACTGATTGTATGCTTGATATATCAGACTTCATTAATGTTGCAGGCCTGGTTGACATTGATCTAACCGGACAAGTGTTCACTTGGTTGAACTATAGGAAAGGCATGGATCTCATTCAAGTCAAACTTGATTGACTCCTCAGCTCTGCTAACTAGGACATAGGGTTCAACTCATTTTTTACTGGCCTCCCCGAACAATTTCTAACCATAATCCCATTCCCTGAACTGGCAAACCATCCATGAAATCCCAGACATGATTGAACTGAGATCAGGGGCAGGAGTGTGGAAGCAAAAGATTATGATTGAAGAAGTCATGGAATCATGTCCGAAATGCAAAGGGGTGCACCCGGTGGGGGCTTGTCTGCATGAGTTGAAAGGCAAAAGTTTGGAGCAATCTGTGTTGATAGATGAGATTGTTAGTCTATCAGAGGGCAATCAATTTGAATCCCAATGGAATGAGGTGGATTGGGCAGTTCTGCGCTCACAGATGAGGGATGGATCTCTTCTTAACTTGGACCAGTAGGATGTCGATGAAGGTAATCAAAAAGGGGTTATTGATGAGACTTTTGAAAATAGGGATAATGGATGTAGGCAGGTGATTGAGGAACAGGTGATTGAGGAGCAGGTGTAGAGTCAGGTTGAAACTATAATCGACAGACATCTCTTAGCCTTTCAGTCTCAGCTAAAGGGATGGGAAAATTTAGGGGGGCCTGATGATGCAAAATTGGAAGGAAGTGGTGTTAATGAGGTCTTGCCTAACAACAACTTAGATAAAGTGCTGGACAAAGATTATGGAAACCCATCTTTCCCTGTTTCAACGGTTACGAAACCCCTCCCAATGTCTGGGACCTTGGGGGGGGTCTACAGGTGAAGACATGTTCCTTAGAGAAACTTTGGTTCAGAAGTGTGTTGTTAAACACTTTTCTTCGCCTCTGACTGAGGGGAATGGAGTGGAGACGGAGAAAATGATGCAAGAATTGAATCAAACCACAGAGGAGGATGAAAAAGTTTTTAAGGAAATCCAAATCTCCCCGATTCAAAATTTAGAGAGTTCCTTTGAAGGGGCTAAAGACAGTGAGGACTCTTTCACAGAATTAGATTTTGAATATGAGTCCAATGAAGACATGGCAGGGGAAGATATATTAGGCCTAAATGAAAAGTTAGAGATTGTAGAGAAGAGGACCTTGGAACAATCTTCCACCTCTCAAACCAAACCCAGGGTTGGGGAAAGGAAGAAGCGGGGACGCAAATCAAACAAGGACATGTTGGAATTGGCTAGGAATGTTGTTGGACAAAGCAAATTGAGATTGGTTCTCGGAGGCAATGAGGAGCCTTTCGTGGAATGTCAGGGGCTGCAATGCCCCTGACAAGATTCGCCTGATCAAAAGGTGCTTTGATCAGGTGAGACCAGATCTTATTCTCTTACAAGAAACCAAAAATAAAAGTGAGGAATTTGATTACTTCAATAGATGCTTTATGAAATGGAAGGTTTGTTTAATGGAAGCTGTGGGAGTGTCTAGAGGGCTAGCGGTCCTTTGGAATACTAATTTTATGGAGGTGGTCATTAATAAAGATAGGTTTTGGTAGTGGTTATGGGTTACTTCAAAACAACTACAAGTTAGTTTTTTTTCATCAATATTTATGGGCCAAATAATCCAAATCAGAAGAGAATCATGTGGCAGGATATAACTGCAATTTTATTGCAAGAAGGAAATGTATTCTTGTTGGGGTGACTTTAATGCTCTACTAAGACCCTCTAATAAAATGGGAGGGGTGGGATGGAATGGACAGTCACAAAGATTTCAGTTTATTTGTTATGCAGAATGGTTTGATTGAACTGCCCTTTAAAAAAGGGGATTTCACGTGGACAAATAGGCGGAGCCGGTTTCTAAATATCGCAGAAAGGTTGGATCGTTTTTTCCTTGCTGGGGATTGGGCGTGGACATGCTCAGCTGAGATCTTACCCATTACTGGTTCTGACCACTACCCTATATGTGTTAGAATACAGGAGGAAGTGACCCCGGAAAGGTGCCCCTTTAAGTTTGAGACAATGTGGCTCAGAGAACTGAACTTTAGAAATTTGGTGGTGGATCGGTGGAGGTATATTCCGGAGAAAAAAGGTAATAAAGCTTTTGTCTTCTTCAAAACATTACAGTTTTAAAAAAAAAACAGATTAAAAGGTGGAATGAAGAATCTTTTAAGAATATTTTTTCTGAGAAATCAAGATTGGAAACTAAGCTAGCTGCTTTACATGAAAGCATTATTAAAGATGGTATGAATGAGGAGACTTATGCAAAAGAAAAGGAATTAAATGGTTTGTACTCTGACATACTCGCTAGGGAGGAAATTTATTGGAGACAGAAGTCCAAAGAAACTTGGTTAAAACATGGGGATAGAAACAAAGTTCTTTCACAATTCAGTTAAACTAAAGAGAGCACACAAGAAGATTTTGACTATTAAAGACAGCAATGGTAATTTGGTAAATGAGGCAGAGCAAATTAATAAGGAAGCAGTGAGGTATTTTCACAATATTTTAAACAGTAATGGAACTGAGGGTCTGGATTCTCAGCATCTTTTAGAGGTCTTCCCTCTTGTGTAACAGAAGCTCAAAGTAAGTTACTAATGACGCCAATTACGATGAAGGAACTAAAATGGGCTGTTTTCAGTTTAGGAGGGGAGAAAGCCCCCGGCCCGGATGCCTTCCTAGCCATTTTCTTTCAAAAATTGTGGGACATCTTTGCCAAAGACATCTGGGAGGTGGCTGAAGAATTAGGTGTCAGGGTTTTGTATTGAGAGATTTAAATAACACTTTTATAGCCTTAATTCCAAAGAAGGGGAATATTGAAACTTTCGATATTTTCGCCCTATCTCTTTATGTAACTCGATATATAAAGTGATTTCTAAAGTTATTTCCCTGAGGTTGAAAAACATTCTGGATTCAATTATCTCAAGTGAGCAGAGCGGGTTTGCGCTATGTTGAGTTTTAGGGTTACTGCAAATGTAATAGCACTCTTTATATTGTTTGTGTGTTTCAAATGCAGCAATCTCTCTTGCATTTATATTGAGGATGAGGCAAGGAGAGACATGTCCCTCAATGGGACATGTCTATTCATTATTATATGATTAATATAATGATGATTGATTATGTAACTATGCCTTTAGAGAGGCGTGTCCTTTAAAGGACATGCCTCTTCCCATTAATTATAATTTAATCTATCTTATAATGTTTCATCAATCAATTATTAGTTTAGAATAATATAATAACTTAATATTGAATATTAAATTTCATATGATTAATAATAATATAACATATATAATATGTTATTATTAATCAACATATATTATATGTATTCTAAATGATCATACGACTAAAGCTACAAACATTAACACGCTAAGCAGATCAAATATATGAAGGGATTATCCTGGTGCATGAGACTATTCACTCAATTCGAGTGGCTAAAACTGAAAGGATGGTGGCGAAGTTAGATATTAAGAAAGCTTATGATGAGGTGAACAAGGGTTTTCTTAGAGAGGTTTGGCTTCAGCGCAAATTGGGTGGAATGGAATCGAAGCTGCATTTGTACTCCCAGGTTTTCAGTGCTAGTCAATGGGAGTCCCCGAGGTTTTTTAAAGTCAAACAAGGGGATCCCCTATCCCCATTCTTATTCATTATAACGGGGGAAGCCTTGGGAGGTTGATCTCTAATGAATGTACTGTTGGGGCTTTGAAATGTCCCAAACCGGTATTTTCCCCAAATCCCTCAAAATATCCCAGAACATTTAAATAAATACATGCATGCAATTAAACCATTGATTCACAACAAATAACCAGAAATATGTTCCAATAAACCCTCAGCAAATATTATTGCATTATACAACAACAATACAATAACAATGGGATTTTAACAATCCAAAATCTGAGTTACAGCGTGCAACAATAATATCAAATGACAAGAACCTGGAAGTGCAATGGTGAACTCCGTCGCGAATCCACCTCAAAGATGAACTGGGTTTCCGTCCAATCCACCGAGAGAGCCTAAAGGTTTCCGTCCTCAGGTTTCAGAACCGAAAGCTGAAGCTTCCTGGATTCTCCAAGAGAAGATAAATTCATAAACTAAGCATATCTCAAATGAGTCTCCATTCCTTCTTTTAAAGCAATAGTTGTGACTCTTCAGTTTCCCTTCTCTGTCTTTTCATATTCTCACTTTTTGTCACTTTAAAGTAATACATCCATTTAATAATAAAGTGACATACTAATAAAGTATGAAATCTGTTGGCATTAAAATGGATGACCAAACGAACTCGGAATAAGACGTGTGATAGCTTGCCAGAAAGCTCTCGGCGATACGCTCCAAGTCCAATATTGAAATGCCACGAAGACTGAACTCTGTCGACTTACTATAAATAGTAAGTATCTGGAAACCCTGCGGAAACTACTCTGATTGGCCTGAAACTGGAATTCCCTAGGCCAAATATCATACTGACCCCAGTCAAGCCCTGGTTAGCCTATCGGGCCAAGATAAAACGGCTAACGAGGCATAGAAATAATGTGCCCTAAAAAGGGGACATTACAAATCCTCCCTTCTCGGAGATTGCTTGCCCTCAAGCAATTGGTATCTGCATGCTGAGACCACAATGCCTAGATCCCATACCAACCTCAAGGAAGCTGCTCCACCAATCTGTTGCACAAAACTAACACAAACAATTTGTCCAGACTTGTGAAGCCAATCATCAAGACCACACAACAATAATGCATTAATCAAACTAATGTCGGGATCCCATATCACCCCATGTACCTGATCAGTCGAATCAACCTGCCCTGTGTTGCCATCATCTGTGAGAGGATCCTCAATCCAACTGAGAGCCTCAGTCCAACTGAAACCACAAGCACCACTAAGGTCAAGTGAAGTTGGAGACCCAACATTATACCAACCAGCTCCCTGAATTATCACTAACCAGGAGAAAGTTCCTCCTAGGTCCCACAAACAAAAGGGTCACCCATCTCCCCAGCTGACTAAAATATCTTGTCAATCCATGCCCATAATGAGTGAATTGCCCAAAATGTCCAATTGCCACAACATTGTCCCTCCATATGTAACCCAAACCGGAAACTGTACTGAAGAAGCAAACTATCAGAACTGCAGGACATGGCTTCCTTCGTCATGAAGGGAAGTGTATCAAACCTACCATCCATCCCATACATAATAGACTCTACCCAAACATCATCATCATGTTCAAAATCTGTGATGATAGAGTTACCATAGGCACTGGATGAATCAGTACGGTAATGTGGCTGAGTCCCAGCTGTGTGAAGAGGGGAACGAATCAAGGGATACTCATCAACACTGTCTTCTCTCCTTAGGTACCCCTTGGTCATACTGATTAGCAAGTCTCTATCCAAGGCTGATTTGAAATCAGCATTATGTCCATCTGTCAAAAGTGACAAGGCAGCTACCTCCTGGATGCCATCAATACTAGACATCTCTCCATCAGTAAGAGATAAAGCAATGAAAAGTGTATCACCCATCATGCAATAAGTCACAACTGCCCATCCTGAACCGCTGATGTAGAAACCAAACTGCTCAACAACTGAACTCACCTCGTTACTCCAATCTGGTGACCCAGACTCATCTCTAGTAACTGAACCTAGGTCCCAAATCCTGCAATCAACCTCATCCTCATCATGGGGATAGGAAATACCTTCCTCATCTAGCTCAAAAAGGGGATTATCAAATGTCAAATCAGCATCTATCTCAAACAAGGAATTGTCAACCGCCTGAAAGTTATCTAACTCGTAAAGAAACTCTGGATGATCCAAAGATCTTTTGGGACAGCTATCCAAGTCATAGGTCTGTTGTATGCTATCAAGTTCTTGAATTACTTCCTGAAAGAACTCAGACCTTTCTTTGTCGTCCTGTTCCCTGTATTGACTAGTGGCAACAATCTGATTTCTTGCTTCCTAAAGAGCAAGATGTGTGTGCTCCTATGTTTCCTGAGCAACATTAAGCCCTCTATTGAGCTTATTAACCTCGTCATCCTTTTTCCTCAACTGCTTAGCATAATTTTCAGCAACCTGTAACAAGTAGTCACGATCTGAAAGTAAACATAGATATTCTGATTTCCAAACCTCACAAGCTGTTTTGACCCCTTGTAAATCAGCAACATGAGATTCAATCCTTATACCACTTTGCCCTTTTTCCCTCTAAGCCTTCCTGCAAAGATCCTCAACAATTCTGTGAGTGTTATCATGGTGTACAATAAATGCAATAATGGCATCATCCTTGACTTTCAGCTGACTCTTCAAGGCATGCTTCTCATCATTGTTATTTTGGAATGCATTACTTGATTGATCATCCAAATCAGCATTACGCATAAGTGAGGTGTTGCTAAAGAAATCACATGATTCCTCATTACATGAATTGCTAAAGGCATCCAACTGGTGGTTACAATCTTTAACCATATCTTTTCCATCTTTTCTTTGATCAAATGTAGGCTGAGAATCAATGGAAGTTGGTTGCTCTTCTCTAGTAAACCATCCTGGAACCTCTAGATTTGTTGCTTCTTCTTCATGCATTGATTCAATATTTGTTTTACAATCTCCTGCTTCGATGACAACCTCATAAGGCTTTTCTTCAATAACTGGCTTAGTTTTTTGTTCACTTATGGGTTGATTAATGATAGCTGGAAACTCTTCATATAAATTTATGCACCTATCTTGTGCAAGTAGATTCCGAGCCAAATCCTAACACTGCTTCTTTGCCATTAAAGTCTTGTGTTGAAGCTTTGGATGAAAGTCCATGAAACTAGAGAAGGTTAAATCTCTCTAAACCTGTGGAGGAAGTGTGTTATACTCATCATACATGCCGAGTATTTCTATCCTTTTATCAGGTTGTGAAATCTAGGCTAATTGTTGTTGTACCTTAACAAGATCCTTCCAGACTTTTTTCAAACCATGCATTTTTCCTAGCTAGAAACTACTTGTCTCTGCAAGTGAATGTCCAAACTTACACTGCTCAAATTCTTCAGAATGACACAAAAAACTTATAGAGAGCAGTACTATATCAACTCAATTACAATCTTTGTATTTCTGCTTTCTATAAACGTAGAAGAGTTGAGTTTCTGATATATTGTGATAAGTCTGCTGGTTCCCTTTAAAAGATTTCAAAATAAGATATATTTCAAGCCAAAATATTCTGAACCAAACATTAACCTGAATTCAGGTAGACGAGTTTGAAATATAATCTCTGCAAGTTGGATTCTGAATCCCAATTGCACATCAATGATCCGCAAATCTATTGTACAGTGCTGAAATGATCTCAACCTTAATACACCTGGTGATGTTGAGCTCAGTCTACAAGACTGGTCGTATCCTTGTTGGGTGCCACTGTGCAGTCCCGTAAGTTATTGGAGGTGACTGCTGGTGGAATGGTGTTAGGAAAGTTGCTGAGCACAGACCACTCTAATGATCCTAGCTGCTGTTCAGAGGTAATTGACTACAATAGATATGGTTTTCTCTAGAATCATTGCTTTGCTAATTCATAAGGATATGTGATTGCAAACTTTGCTTGTTTAAGTCCCGAATATTAAAGGAAATAAAATATTGCCAAAGGACTAAGCTTTAACGCTGAATATTATTCATTCCATAAACAAGCCAACGAATGCATAAACTGAATTCATATTACAATCAGAGACTTTTTTTCCCCTTAAACAGTATTTCGAAATCTATCACAATGAAGACTATGCACCTGTATGTAGATCACCCGAAGTGGATGATGGCACCGGTTGAATGGCGTTGAGGAGACTACTGCGCATAACTCGTGCCTATATCAACCCTTCCACGCGGAATCCCTTACGCAGGAGAATGTCACGCGCTAGCCATCCTATCTGCTCGGCATACACGTCTGGTGACGTCGCAGACACCACCCCTTAACGCGACTGTAGAGAAACTCGGACTGTGGTGTGGAACTGCTCACTCAGGCCGATTGCAATAGTGTTTGACCCGTAACGCGGCTAGCATGCGGATTCCAGTCGGCTCTTCCCACAACGTCACTTCTACGCCTTGAGTTGCAAATATCTGACAGTGGCATCAACTGCAGAACATGGCCACCCTACGCGTGAGCTTCCTACACACGGTTATCCCAAGAGTGATGTCGCGTGGACTGTAGGACTAGTCTGCTTGCTGGAACTCGACTCTTCCACTACAGTTTCATTCAAAGTGTAGGTCCTTCGATACTTTTTGTCTTCGAGGCCACACTCCCACTATGGTGTTAAGCTTATAGAAATGTTACCAATCTTTGCTTCCCAATAGGGATGTTACGTTTCCTTTTAACGTCACCTCCAGTCCCTTCTATTTGACCATTGCCAACGTTGTCGGTTTCTTTCTCATTCAGGCGGCACATGCTGGAAGAGAGAACGCTTATTCCAACAACTACGAACCCAAATAAAGGAGGAACACAAAAGTCTGACGATCCACTTTAGTCCTGGACTGAACTGCAAGAGGAATTCGAACCGGTTCTTGAATGAAACCGTCTCAACTTCAGACAAATTGGCGACAATCTCTCCAGCGAATCTTTTTATTCCCTACAAGCTTAACAAATTTAATTTATCTCCTGCCAGAAACCATTCCCGATAGAATCATACACGGCAATATATTTCTTCCATCGCTTTGCTAAAACATCCTCTGCGAAGTTCGAATCCTCATAGCAATGAACAGGAATCTAACTTCCTTCTAAAAGGCCTTCACCGCAGCACTGAAAGTCTCCTATAAACAAATGGTGAAATCACACACAAAGATTACGCCCACAATCGCTGGAGGAATCCACAATTTCACAATTTAGTTTCCCGCGACGACATAGAACTTCCTGTAAAACATATATTTTAATGCATTAACTTGTCTCGAACTAATTATTTGAAGCGCTATTCATATACGGGCCCACCAAGATTACATACCAAAACTTCATTGTTAATAAACCTCAAATTCACGCAGTCCCTTCAACACGGCTTCCACCTAGCCAGGGCAATTCTGACACCCAATGCACAGAAGTTTATATGGCCCGACATAAGCCTCGACACCTAGCCTGGAGGTCAATTTGACTCTCAATAGCCTACACGACATCCGGTACTAAGCTCCAAAAAATATATATCCAAAGTTTGGATTGACGCCTATCTTCTTGCTGTGAGTAGCCTGCTCGCTTGCTAGTTTTTAGAAAAAGAATGTGCTGACTTTCTTGATACGTAGGTCATGTTTTAACTGTTATTTCAATTTCTGGAAATTACCCGCTCAACATTGCTACTGCTATACCAGCCTGATAATCTCTGAAAAACTAACCCACTAGGATGGCAAGACCAAGGCTCTGATACCACTGAAATGTCCCAAACCGGTATTTTTCCCAAATCCCTCAAAATATTCCAGAACATTTCAATAAATACATGCATGTAATTAAACCATTGATTCACAACAAATAACCAACAATATGTTCCAATAAACCCTCAGCAAATATTATTCCATTATACAACAGCAATACAATAACAATGGGATTTCAACAATCCAAAATCTGAATTACAGCGTGCAACAATAATATCAAATGACAAGAACCTAGAAGTGCAATCCACCTCAGAGATGAACTGGGTTTCCGTCCAATCCACCGAGAGACCTGAAGATTTCCGTCCTCAAGTTTCAGAACCGAAAGCTGAAGCTTCCTGGATTCTCCAAGAGAAGATAAATTCATAAACTAAGCATATCTCAAATGAGTCCATTCCTTCTTTTAAAGCAATAGCTGTGACTCTTCAGTTTCCCTTCTCTGTCTTTTCATATTCTCACTTTTTGTCACTTTAAAGTAATACATCCATTTAATAATAAAGTGACATAATAATAAAGTATGAAATCTTCTGGCATTAAAATGGATGACCAAACGAACTCGGAATAAGACGTGTGATAGCTTGCCGAAAAGCTCTCGGCGATACGCTCCAAGTCCAATAGTGAAATGCCACGAAGACTGAACTCTGTCGACTTACTATAAATAGTAAGTATCTGGAAACCCTGCGGAAACTACTCTGATTGGCCTGAAACTGGAATTCCCTATGCCAAATATCATACTGACCCCAGTCAAGTCCTGGTTAGCCTATCGGGCCAAGATAAAAATGGCTAACAAGGCACAAAAATAATGTGCCCTAAAAGGGGGACATTACAGGCTTGGAAAGCTATAAAAATTGCGAAGGGCATTGATCCCCTTTCACACCTTCAATTTGCTAATGATACCTTTTTGGCGGGGGAAGCTTCAACTGGAGAAGCTCAAGTGATGAAGAAAGTTTTAGATGAGTATGAAAGAGCTTCGGGTCAAAAGAATAATTGGCACAAATCTGAAATCTACTTTTTTAATACGGCTCTTGCTAAACAAAGAGAAATTTGTAGGATCATGGGGGTGAAGGTTGGGGACCTTCCTAATAAATATCTAGGGATCCCCTTTTTGGTGGGGCAAGTAAATCAGATTTGTGGAAAGGCCTTATTGAAAATTGTATAAATAAATTGGATGGCTGGAAAAGCAGGTGGTTAACTTCGGCTGGAAGGATAATGATGTTAAAATCAGTCATCTCTGCAATCTTGTTTTTCCCATGATGTGTCTCAAGATTCCTGGCAAAGTTGTTAAAGCTATCACACAGAGGATGAGAAAGTTCTTTTGGAATGGAGCAAGCGAGCAAGACAAGATCCCTTTATTGGCATGGGAGAAAATTTGTAAGTCTAAAAAGCATGGGGGAGCAGGCCTTAGAGATTGGCAGAAGATGAATGAGGCCCTTGGGGTCAAATTGGTTTGGGAAATGTACACAAAGCCTAGCCAACTTTGGGTGAAAGTGATGAAACCAAAATATTTGGACTCTCAGGTTATTCATAGGATTCTTACTGTGGTAAATCCTCCAAAAGGGTCAGCAATATGGAATTTTATGGTTAGCTGCAGAAGAATTGTCACGGATCATATCTCATGGCAGGTTGGAAATGGGGAAACTGCAAAATTATGGGAAGATTCCTGAGATGGAAACCCAACCTTAAAAGAGATGGAGGAGTTGAATGGGGTAAGAGAGATTTTGACCCAGCTATGGGGGAGTAGAGTGAGAGATTATGAATGTGTGAACAATGGGGCCCTTGGGGAAGAATGGTTTTGGAAAGATGTTAGTAATGTTGGCTTACCAGTTGATCAGCAGAACTTATTGAGAAAGATTTTAATTAATAGGGAGGAGGATAAGATTATTTGGTGTGGGGCTTCAGATGGACAATATTCAGTAAAGTTGGGATACCAGTAGGGGGGAGACGGATCCAATGTGGACTAATAACTTATTTTGGTCAAGAAATTGTCTTCCAAAGGCGGGTGTTTTTGCTTGGCTAGCAATAAAAGGTAGGATCCCCGGTAGGGGAAAGGAGGAAAAGGCTTGGTTTTCTGGGGCCATCGATGTGTGTAATGTGTGATAAAGAGGAGGAGAATGTGGATCATCTCTTACTGCAGTGTGAGATAGCCACAAGATGTTGGACAACATTGCAAGCAAAGCTAAATTGGCATGGTCCTCTCCCGAATACATTGAAGGGGGTTTTTGAGAGTTGGCCTAATCCAAAAAGTAAGTCTACCTTATCATGCATATGGAACATCAGCCCATCTTTAGTTATATGGGAATTATGGAAGGAACGGAATCAGAGAATCTTCTAGGATAAGTGTGAATTGGAGAGCAGAATCCTAGGTAGGATCAATAATGCCATAGAGGAAGTGTTGGGGGTTGCGGCTTCACAGTTAGATCATTCACAAATCCCATTCACAAAGGAAGACAGAAGGATTCAAAAGGTATGGCCTGGGACTAGAATCCGGAATGGGGCTTCGCAAAGGAAGGACGGGGATAAGAAAAACAAGGAAACAGTGGTATGGACCGCTCCTGTGGAGGGATGGATTAAAGTAAATTTTGATAGTGCGGCAAAAATCAACCCGGGCCCTTCAAGAGCAGGGGCAATTGCCAAAAACTGGAAAGGTGAGACTTTAATGCTGGGAGCTAAAAGACTCAGTAAGGGAACAAATAATTTAGCTGAGGCCTCAGCCGCTTTATTGGCAATAAATATGGCCAAGAAGCTAGGAGTGAGTAAGTTGCATTTGGAAGGTGATTCGATGGTTATTATCCAAGCGATCCAGAATGGCACTATTCATGCTTGGCATTTACAAGGTTTGATTTTTTCAATTCTTAGGGAACTTAATCATTTTTCAGGAGTATAGAGTCAGTCACATTAAAAGAGAGGGAAACAATGATGCTGACAAACTTTCAAAATGGGTTAGCAGTTTTGAAAAGGAAGGAGAAGTGAAGGTGGAGGACCTTAGAATATCAACTAGTATTGAACATGGCTTTATTCTAGCGAAGGGAAATTTTTAAAATTTGGCTCGTGGCCTAGGAGCTTTTAAAACTCATCATTAGATGAGGTGGAGGTGGGTTAGTTAAGAGTGGATTTTGATTTATATCAAGGGAAGTTAGTTAATGGCTCTTTATGATTATTGGTGGTGACATCAGTTGAAGGCCTTTGTCCTTTGCTTTGGGCTCGTGGGATGCGAGCTTTTCAGGGTATTTAATATCCTTTTCTTTTGATGATTTCTTTGGCAGATGATAGCTTGGCTCATTATAATTGTGTTGGAAAGGTAAATCAAGGTGAGATTGCCTGCGTCAATAGCGCATGGGAGACGTCAAGTAGGCGTTTAGAATGGACAGAATTTTAATGACGATTAGACAAGTTGTAGGCTTTTTAGACATAAAGCCGAGGAAGAGAGGCAAGTCTTATTTAACGCTGGGTAGACATTGTTTCAGAGAACTTGTTGAGCGAGCTGAAGGTGTGGAGCGGGTGCCTTATCAGAAGACATGGAAGCCACATTCACTGTAAAGACATCGAAGCAACAGAAATCTTTTTATGGCGCTGTGAAGGAGCATAGGTTGAAGCGTCTGTTCAAACTCAACAGTAACGAGATGGTGGAGAAGGTTTTCAAAGTGCTTGGAGACCTGTTCATGGGAGCGAAACATAGGTTCAAGGTGAATATGGATATCATCTCGATCATGATGGCATGGAGTCTGGAGTTGAACGAAGAGGTGGAAGTGATAAAATGGGTCTTGAATTCCCTATTTGATGAGAATTTGTTGAAGGGTTTGGAAACTTTGTTTGAATGGGAAGTTCCAGGCAAAGGTTTTGATATTTCGGAATGTTTCGAAGACTTGGAGGTTGCGGAGGTGTTGGGCTTGGTGCCTTTTGTTCGTTGGCTGCGCCGCTTTGCCAAAGATGGATACAGGATGACAATGTTAGTGGCATGGGAGGATTTGAAGTTATCCATTCACGGCCATGAATTTGCTTTTAATGAAGCCATGTTGGCTTTTCCTTTGAATGTGCCAAAACAGAGAAGATCACGGCGGAATTTCCGTGTGACGAAGGTGAAGGTGATTTTTGGGTAAACAAAGCCGTGGAGAGTTTTTTTTAATTATCTATGAAGATTAGCGCTGAAGATTATATAGTTTTTAGATAGAGTGGCCGATAATGGTCAATTTTTTCTAGATTTGGCTAATTCAGTTTCTCGTATTAGCTAGCTTTAAATATTGATTTTAGTGGTATAGGGGTTGGGACAAATATAGGGTATGTAGCTGTTCTGGAGTCTTGGGTGGCTCTGCGGGGTGGCAGGCCTTTTGTTTCCGAAATGTGATATCTTTGGAGGGATAAGGTGGTCTTTTTTTTAAGGGTGTAACTTTTGTAATGCTTTTTTATATATTAATAAAATATACGTATCTTACCGATCAAAAAAAAAATTATATATCATAAAATAGAAAAGTTAAATTATTTAAAAACCAAAATCTTTACTTAATAAATTTTCAAATTTAAATAGAAAAGTAAAACAAAACCATACAAATATAAATAATATAAAATAGAAAAGTGAAATAAAACATAAAAGATAAAACAAGCTATATAATTTTTTACAAAGCAAAATATAAACCTAAAAGCTAAAACCGGAAAACAAAACACCTTTAGACATCACCAGCCACTGTGGTCACCATACATGCAATTCATCTGCAACCAAGGTCCAATTGTGTTTGTTTTTGCCAACGATGTGATTCAAGTTGAAAATACTTCACAAGGGCATAAGTGTAAAGATATAGACATTAATTGAGAAAGAGACCTGAAATCCTTCAAATAAAAAACTTAGTGCACAGAAATCATTTAACAGTGGCAACTGATGGCAAACCACAATAGCACAAAAGATATTTTCAGCAATTTTTATTAAGTTTCTTTTGAAAAATTGTATAAGACTAGTTTTATGACATTTTTACCAAATTTTAGGATTTTCAAAACCTGCGTATGCCTCAACCAAGCTAGAATCAACTGAGTACGCTTATCAACGATTCCAAACAAATCTGCTCCAAAAAACATACTCTGGGCAATTCCAAAGGTGTTTCCTATACAAATCTGATTTCAAAACAATTCATACCCAAAATACATAAGGGTTTTCTGCTGATTCAGTATCATGGCATTTTTCAATCGAATCAACTTTCGAGATTCATATTTAATATTATCATTTAGGACAGTTTTCAATTAAGGGGTGTGTTGGGTAGTGAGACATTTGCATCTTGTTTCACCAAGTAAAGTTTGAGGAAGAATGTCAGCATGTGTTTAAATTTTCCACCTTGTCTCCCCAAATCAAATTTGAGGGAGGATGGTTGTGTTTTTTGAAACTTTCCATCTTGTGATCCCAACTCAACAGATGGACATTAGTGTCAGTAAATGCAGTCAATGAGTTAGTGAACATGTGGCATCTTTAGCAAATTTGTATCTGATTTATGGCCCCATGAATTGCCAACATGAGGCATCCTTCGTAAGAGGGTAAAAGTTGAATTGTTTCCCTATGTAAGCAATGTTTGTTAGTAACTAGGCTCATATTTACCATGTGTATATTTTAAGGATAAAAATATCCTTAAAGAAACTATTGCTTAAAATTCCGAAGTGATGGATTACATTGGCTGTTCTCCCACCTGAAACAAATGCTTAAAGGTTCTTGTGTTAAGCGGCTCCCCTTGTGTTGTAATTATTACCAACATAAATGAGGAAAAGTGTCATTAGAGTAACAACCACACATGGAGATTAAATACATACAAATAAAAAATCTAATAGCCTTATATACAGATCAAGTTGAATGTGGATTATATCCTAACATTGTGTGCATCATTTCTTTCAGCAGATTTAATGGTTTTTTGAATTTTCTAATTAAGTATTTTTTTTATTTCTATGAGTTTTGGGTCT
The DNA here is from genome assembly GCA_018584345.1 of Thuja plicata. NCBI lineage: Eukaryota > Viridiplantae > Streptophyta > Pinopsida > Cupressales > Cupressaceae > Thuja > Thuja plicata. The sequence goes on from MU224664.1 coordinate 2,063,240, forward strand.
GTGATGTAGCAGCAAAATGCTGCTTTGGTGACAGTGAGCTATCAAATTTGAACCCAATAAGGCCCCTTACAAATGGAGGGGAAAATAGAGGATGGACTCAAATTGAAAGAGAGCTGTAATGGTGTACTACTGATTCTGCTCCTCTAGCCAGGTAAGAAAGGGAGGCACTGCAATTACTTTTTCCCTGATCTCACACCATCCATTATTCCAAAAAATGTATTTCTTCAAATCCAAATCTTCTTGTTAGCGTTGCTTCTAAAGACAGGGTTGCAAGGTAAGTGAAGCACTAATGGAAACATGTTATTTTACCTTAAAAATACCAATCAGAAATGGCGTGATTCCAGATTCCCAAGAAAATTAAGCAATTTGACTTTGAAAGAATATGTGGCCAGCCTAACTCAGTCAAAATAAGAAACAATATTTTCTACAAAATTCCAATACACATGTAACGAATTCAGCTATGGAACATCCCTACGTTTGGTAATAATGAGTGGTTGATCTTGATAGCAGATATGAAATATGTCAAAGTGCTTATGAACAACATCCAATTAAATTTTATTTGCTCTGAGAAACTTCAAAAGCTCTGTATGGCCTTTCACCAAGAGTCCAGTAGTTCAAAGGTCAGTCACCTTCTTGTTTCCGAACATTGTACAATGTAAACAAAACCAATAATTTATGAACTCTATGGTCCAAAATTTTAATATAAACACTTAATAAATAAAATCAAGACCATGTCTTGGACAAATGACTAAATACACATCCAACACTTTGAATTCTTAGTGTAATTTTGCTTTAAAAATGCATGTGCACCTGCCAGCCTGAATCTGTGAACAGCAATTGCTTTGCCTCCAAGGATGGTGTATCATGCAGACTAAGGAGAGGACAGCCACGACTCTGCCACATGTTAATAAATATGAATAAGTTAATTCTGAAAGACCTCTGATGCAACATATGAATCTTATATATAAAATACCATTTTCACCAAGCGCTGTGGAATATAGATAACACGTATGGGAGAGGAGATGTAATTTTAAATTAGCTTCCTAGAGACTATGTACGAAAGAAAACAATTACAAATTGTGACTGGCACATGCCGAAGAAAATGCATGGTACCTTTGTCAGTGGAATCTGAAAATACTCTTAGAATAAATATTTGTGAGATTCCAACATGTCAAACAAAAGCATTGGACAAATTGAAATATTTTATGTTGAATAAGATTTGTCATTATAATGAGAACTCAATCATTACATAGCAAAGGAATATATTACAGACGATTCTAAAAGCTGTGCCTGGGGCTATTTTAGGGATACTTTTTAAACTTCAGTATCACATACAAGTTAGAGAAGTTCCGAATAACCAATGATAAAACAAGTGTTTGATTAACCACCATTCAAATCCTTTTTGAACCAGAAAAATTGCAATGTTGAGTTTTAAAATCATCCTTAATCCTAAAGCTAGGTTAACATTAAATCTTGGGCAGCTTCAGTATTGCAACAGAGGACTTGCACAATTAAAGTAAAAAGTAAACCAATCACTGTCAAAGATAAGTAGCTGCAAAAATAAAAAGTTGCATTTAAAAACACAAACATATGGTTGCTCCTAGAACTTCAAAAATGACTAATGGAATTCCTTATACCTCCAAGTTTTTGATCATTTGTTGTCCAAATGCATCCTCTGGATGAATCTGAAGAAACAGCTTATTTCAGTTCTCAAATGCAAATGAAAATTCAAAAAACAGTTCACACTGACTGGAATGAGTCAAATGAATTTATTACTATAGATTAGTATTACAACAACAAAAATTATTCATTTTAGTACAAAAGGAAACCTGTTCATATATGACAAAAACAGAACTGGAGAACTTTTCTGCTGCCCATTTGACTACTGCACGGCTTGCACGTGGCTCCAAGTAGACAAGAACACATTCTGCAATGATGAAGGTCGGCAAGCTGATGACAACATCAAAATAGAAACAGCTTAATCATGATGTTAGTTTCAAGCACATTGAAGGTTTACCCCAATTAAAATATCAAAATTTTCAAAACAGAGAGATGACAGACAAAAGCAAACACATCCAGGGAAAAAAACTGGAGGGAAAAGTAAAAGGCAAACTCAATACCAACTAATAACTCATATGAATTTTAGAGTTGAAGACAATCTGTTTATGTGTTCCCAGAAAATGAATTGAGAATGTAAAGAACTAGAATAATTGGAGCCATTATGTTTATAGAATGTCACATCTACTTCCTCAAATAGAATTATCCTATGTGACCCTAATTTCAACAAGACCCAATTAAAAACATAAAATGAAAAGAAACAAGTTACGCCCAACCTCAAAAACAGGTGGAGACCAATTCGAACACTAACAAGTGTCTTAAATGCACAAAACACATCGGTACGTATCCTGCTCTTTTGCCAATCAGGGTCCCTTTTGAGCATTAGAAAGCAAATCTAGCCTTATTTTAGAAATTACACAAAACAACTTGCAGTTGCATTATCACAATGAAAATGCCTGCTTGTCTTGATCGCAGGTCATCATTGCAGTTGCCAATCAAACTTAGCACTCAACCAAAAAGCCCAATGGACCAAATCTTCAATACCCTAACAAGATTATCTCAACCATACAATTTTCAAAACACATAAATCTGTCAAACATCAATATTAGTAAACTAGACAGAGCATACTACAATAAAAAAACCATACGTAGCAGGAAATTTCGATTTCGCTCCTTACCTAGAATCCAACTGAGCCAGATCAAAAATTGCATCAAGTTCCTTGATATTACACAGATCAACTGGCAGAAGCTTATACTTCTCACTGTGCACTTCTCCTCTTTCTGCATGGAAGACTAACAGCTTAGAAATTTATCTTTTGAAACACTGAAGATTGCCCCTAATATAATAAGTTTTAGGATCTTTTAAGCTTGATTTCAGCAATCCAGATGAGATCTATTGGCTATATACAAGGAAGCCAAAATTAAGTCCCTAATAGTAATAATAGAGCAACTTTAAGGATCTTTTGAGGTTGGTTTCAGGATCTAGATGGGATCTCAATTTGACTTCATACAAGGAAGCTAAAGCAGCTTTCTCGTAGGATCATTATACAGGAAGAAGGAGCACAGAGAAGCATATAAGCTGTTTTCACTACCTTGACCAATGAACACTAGTAGATTTATATACATGGAATCTTACCTTGTGAAATTAATGACGATTTCCCAATCTTATCCCTTAAGTGTTCATGAGAATTAATTATTGCCGCCTTTTTACTGGTCACCTATACAAACAACACATTATAAATCAGAATCAGCTAAGTATTTTGAAGGAATGAAAATTAGACCCTCCAGACGTCCATCAAAGCATAGTTTGCAAACTTAGACTCTGCAGACCAGAAATTTCTGACTCAGCAAAAATTGGGCAACTTTAAAAAACACTTAAATTTTTGGGAAAAATATAAATTTTATGCAAAATACAGTTAAAAAATATATCAAATGAGTTTCGTAGGGGTCTGTCAAATGAAGACCATGGCACACACGAATTTTATAATTATTTAATTGCAAAAGTCAATGCTTATAAAGCCAACTAAAACAGATTTTTGGAGTGCTTAATCCATATTTTAGATGCACGGCACAAGTCAGGGGCTCAGACTCACCAAGTAACTGTTGAAAAACTCGCCAAAAATATTCAAAAACTTGCCATAATAATCTGCAAATCAACACTGCAAAAAATTGCCTTGAAAATTTTTTGGCAAGTACTCAACAACTCACCGAGTCTGCTAACTATGCATCAAAGAATTAATAACCAAAATTCAATATCTACATTGAAATTCAATCACAAATGCACAATATCAGCATAAAGATGACACAATTTATAAATCAAGTACAAAATTTAAAATATCTATATAGCCAGTTGATATAAATAAATAAAATATTGAGAAGCTTACAGAGGGTTATTGAAGAAAAAAGAAATGGAAAGAAATAATTGCTGCAGCTATTTGCAAGCTTGTAACTGTGAAAAGTGTACAAAGATCTAACTGCTGATAACAAAACCCACAAAAAGAACATGATCGTATCACAGTACAATAGCCCATTCATACAAATTACTATCTATTTAGTAATTAGAGACTTTAAATCTCCACAGTCAATATTTTCAAAAAAAGCACCTCTGGGGAAACTGTATAGAAAGAGATTGGATACAGATGTTTCAAAATTCAGGTAAATAAGTGTATCTATAAAATTGAAGTACATTCCCTCAAAAAAGTTGATATAATAGTTGTTTTCATTTTAGTCATGGTTTAGTAAGGTCGCCGCAACTAAAATCCAAAGTATAAGATAATGAAAATAATAAAGAATTTGCGACACCTATTCCCCTCAAGAGGTGAAGTTCCTCACTCAATGTTTATATATTCCTATACAATTTCAGGAATGGCAGTCACAACAAAAGGTTGGCCCTTATGCTTAATGAACACAGCAGAAAATAAACAATACATAAACGTCAGTCAGAGTTCCGTAATGGAATACAATTGTTGTTGTTCAGTGCCAACCATTATTTGAAGAATACCCAGAAAAGGACCTAAAATATAGTTGCTTGTGTAGGAATATAACAGTTTATATGCCAAGGAAATAAAGATACTAACGATTTCATTGTTTATCAACCCTCCATGTATTCAATTTATAGTTTTCTTTGACGATGGTTCTTCCCTTCTATCTTCTGGCACATCCCAAGAAGGGACCTATTTTTTAATTGAACATATGATCTCCCAAAGGACTTCTCATTATAACTTTAAAGATTTTTAATTTGATTTCATGGACAACTCTACTTTTATTTGAAAATTATATGTTTCACAAATTTGTAAGTTTCATTTTCTTCAATATTAGACACTATAAATGAGATGTCTTTCTCACTTTTTACATTGACTATAGTAAAACTCATTAAAACTTTGTTGCAAAACTGAACAGTAGCAAGAAATGTCCATGCACAAAGCCTTAAATGAAGCATGGCTTCATTAACTCAATTACTGCTCCTAAAATTTGACTATTGGATTTGCTTCCCATATTTAATTCAATTTTGATGTTGCAAATAAAAATATTCATGTTTTTGGACTACTGCAAATATTGCAAAATTATATGTTTTTGATTGGTAGTTATATAATTACATGTTATTGGCATTCCGTTGCCTGCAATTTGTATACAGCGTACACTTGTTAATGGACTTTGGTTCACTCCATAACATTTTAGCTAAGTAGCCGATCCTGATCCTGATCCTGATCCTGATTCGGATTTGAATTCAGATTCGGGGATTCAGCAAAAAAAAAATTGGCCCGGATCCTGGTTCTGTGGGTATATATATAGACATTTTCGATATAAATATATATATATATATGTATGTATGTATGTATATTCATAGATTCCATACATGTAACATGTCAATGCTCATTCATCATTAGTTCAAAACTTCAAAGTTCAAACATTATAAGAAGTTATAATGCTCAAAGCTTGACTTCATTTTAAAAAAAAATTTAAAAAAACTCAAAGTGGGCCCGTTTTTGGACACCCAGAATCTCGGATTCCTGCGGATCCTCCTGGATTCCGGCAGGGTTCCGGAATGGAATCCATAGGGAATCCGGATTCCATTACGGAACCCTGCTGGAATCCAGGCGGAATCCGGATCCGGAGCGCACCAAAACCAAGATCCGGGGCTGGGCAGAGGAATCCGGTATCTTAGCATTTTAGTCAAAATACAGATAGCGAATTCTACGACCTGCAATATTCACGCTTGTGCACAACTGCAAAGGTCACACAATTGTGTGTTAATAATGTTCTATTTCCTGCATTTGTTCATTTAGAGTGTGCATTATTATGGACTATCAGTCCATTTTATTTCAATTTCATCAAATTGTATAGAGCAAATTGTATGTCCCACAACTTTACAGAAATAAACATGTTTGTGGATGGATATTGATTTTTTATGACAACAGTTAAAGAATATATAAAGACATCTAGATCAAATACATTTCAATTTGACATGTACTATTAATTATTAGTGGCCTGGCTCATAAATTTATTCGCAAAGCATCTCACTAAAAACCCTTTATTGAGTGAGCTATTGTTATTTTGTTGATGCAGAGTGCTCTACATATGACAGATAATCCAGTCAGAACACTTGTTTGAAATAACTCATATTTAATTACCCATTATTTTCCTGTTGAAAATTACTCAGAGAGTGCAAGTGGAATATAATTCAGCCAAACACCTCCAAAATCCAACTATTACATCCATCCTGTCTTAATGTGGAGGCCGACCTAGAGGCATTATTACTATTAATTATTAGTGGCATGGCTCATAAATTTATTCGCAGAGCATCTCACTAAAAACCCTTTATTGAGTGAGCTATTGTTATTTTGTTGATGCAGAGTGCTCTACCTATATGACGGATAATTAAGTCAGAACACTTGTTTGAAATTACTCATATTTAATTACCCATTATTTGCCCGTTGAAAATCACTCAGTGAGTGCAAGTGGAATAAACTTCAGCCAAACACCTCCAAAATGCAACTATTACGTCCATCCTGTCTTAATGTGGAGGCCATCCTAGAGGCATTATATAATCTTGAACTACTCTAGTACTGAATGAGAGGTGTGAGGATTTGCCTACTATTACATGAAAGTAAAATTAGAGAGGCCTCCAAACCTTGGTGGAGACAGAGCTGTCATAAACAACATTCTACAATTCATCCTTTCTATTTGTTTTAGAAGAGATTTTGCTTATATTGCATGTCAATTAGAAATTCAAACTTATTCAGCCAATGTATGTTGAAAATACTCCAACCAGACACCCAGACCTACCTTAGGGATTTTTTTTGCATATCTTTATAATCAAGGTCTTTTTGTATCCATTTGGATGCCTTTTCTGGTCTTCTATACTCTCCACCTTATTTCCCTTTCAGTCCTTCATTGGAGATGTGCCAGACACTCCTGCTTATCAATTTCACTAATGTAGAGTTTGCAGTCCCTTTCTCCATTATTGGATTTTTGTGGGTACTAATATCTATATCAAATTAAGCTAGGCTCATGTCCTCCATGGGGCAGTGATCAGTTCTGATTGCCAACATAAAGAACAACTAAAATTTGTGAAAAGGCAAAATATAGGGAACAAAATAAAATTATCGATTTGTAACTGCAAAAAATTGCATGTAAAACAGTAAAACTATCAAATGAATGTAATAAGCCACAAACTAACATGACAAAATGACTAATAAATCTTCAAAAAGAATAGAAAAACCAAGATAAATTAATTTCAGTAAAAGAAAATGGTATTAATCAACAAAGATGATAATACCTCCTTAAAGTCTAATTCAACATATAGTGTTGGAGCTTTCCCTTCTTCCTGCATGATTTAAACACAGTAAATAAGATCAATAATAGCATTGTTCCATAAGACAGGTTAAGTTATGTAGTATAAGATATCCATAAGTTTTGACAAAATCAAGATATCCTGAATAGTAAAGTCATAATGCAAGAACACATATCATTTAAAACAAAAAAAATTAAATTAAATTAAAGAAATTTAAAAACAAATACATAATCTAACGATTGATAGACTGTTATACAAAATCTAATGTTTGGTAGACTGTTATTCAACAGGAAAGGAGTATATAGCACTTTTTTTATTGCTATAAGAACTTTGATTCCAATCATCCCTCAGCATCTCTTATCATAACACAGCACCCAGGTTGATTTCAGTAATGATTATCTTAAACTTGCATTTAAGGACAGCTCAACAAATTGACAATTGACTTCATGCACTTGTCTTCTTTGAATTGTAAACAAAAACAGTTGGGTTCTATGGAGACCACGAACAAATCAAGTGACAAACAAATGTCCAACTTCAAATGACAGACTGAATCGATAAATGACTGCAATCTGGAATAAAAATTGAGAATTTTGAAGTGTCTGACAGATTTCAAATCATCAGAAAAGATAACAGAGATGCTGATGCCATTGCTAATTCAACCACCAATTTCATTAAATAGTCAATAATTCCTCCCAAGTTGCAATATGGAATTAATATTTAACATCTCCTTCCTTGGGGTGAGCATTGATGAAGACCCTTAGGCTGGGGTCCCGTGGGGGGCTTCAGGATCTATTTCTAAGGCACAGGAGGTCCTATGGAGCCAAAAAAATTGCTACAGGAATAATTGGAATTTTTCCCCTGAAAAATCGAAACCCCTATTTTTCAGGACAGCAGATTTGAGTAAGTGGAAAAGGTGGGGAACCAGAAATTCTTCCACCAGCTTAGGCTTTCTTTCTGCCACCTGCCAATCATCTCAAGTTGTTCAATTTTTTACCAATTATTTTTTTGAGGAAGCCCCCGCCATGGGACCCCAGTGTTAGCTTTTTTCTGTCTGGCCATGCACAAGCTAATTATTTAGATGGCTCTCGACCCAAAAATACTATTTACCAGTTGATTGCATTTTAAAGTCCATCCAAAATAATATAATATCTTGGAAGGGAGAAATGTTCTGGACGAAACATCACGATAATTACCAAAGCACGACTCATCTGTTGAAGGTAAATAGAAGAATCTACAAATGTGAATACTATAATTGAATAGACCGGCACCTTTCCAATAAAGCACTACAAAATTATGTTCTTAGTGAGTAGGAAGGAGAAGCGATTAAAAATTGCTATTCTGGTCTACTATATTATGTTTTGGTCAATGGTTCTTTAAAGCTATCCAAGGTCTCAAACAAGGGGATCCTTTTCAACTTCTAATGAATTTGGTTGTAATGTCCCCTTTTCGGCTATGTCGGGAAATAGGGACAATTACCTTATTCCAACTTTCTACCTTGTCAAATAGTTGCAATGTTAACCAAGCTGTTTCACCAAATATCAATTGCTAATTCTGCTATAAATATATGAATCTATGCAATATTGATATTGAATTAATGCAATATTGATATTGAATTATAGCAATGTCTGATATATCTATTTATTTAACATGCTATGAATATATTCACCTTATCCCTTTTAGTGATAAGAATAGATGCAATATCTGATAGTCCATAGAATTGTGCAATCGATAGATATTGCTTTTAGCTATTTGCTTGCTTTATCTAATTTATTAATCTGAAATATGCAATATATTCATATCACTTTAACATTGATATGTTGCTGTTTCTGATATGTATTTATAACTTGGAACTACAAAAATGACTGCTAAATCGATTAATACTTTATGTGCCTGCAATATCTTCAATTATCACTTATAGCAATTGTATTGCTGTGTCTGATTTAGTCTTGAAGAATGTGCAACATGATGGTCGTGTGTGATTAACAATCTCAATAATTTATGCCACTGATTTGCCAAGAGGCAATGTGCTCAAGAGAGCATATCCAATACTGAATATGTAATAAAGAAGAAATGTCCAATGATGATTGAAATGATGTGTTGGATCTTCCTTATATATCTTTTTTTATCAAAGGATCGTGCCTCTTTGTCTTTGAACAGACACCTCTTTAATCACACCTCTTCCTAATCGCATCCTTTTGACTCCTTTAACCTAAGTTGCCGATTCGGGTGCGGATGCGGATGCGGGATGCGGGTGTGCGGATGCATGAAAAAAAATTTTGGGGGGATGCGGGTGCGTTTGGATGCGTTTATATATATATATATATATATATATAGGTAAGTACTACGTTACACCTGTTTTAATTAAATTAAGATTATACTTTTTTTAAAAAAAATTTAATAATATTTATTATATAGTTACTAACTCTACTTTATTGAAGATAGATTATAACTAATATTTCATAAATATAATTAAAAGAAGAATTGTTCAAATTATAATAATTAAAAGTTTCAACAATATTTTTATTACTTGTTCATAAACTCGTCCTCGTATTTGCTAATATAGAGTGAAAGCCATTAAACGCTGAATAGACATTCCTACACGTCTAAATTAAATTCGGCCACCTTATCTTGAAAATGCAAAATTCAATCCCCAAATCTTGGTAGAATGCTATGTTATCATTGGCATGAAACTGCTACAAATTCAAGACAGAGTCGATACAAGTGCGAACCCGGTGGTGATGGTAACTTGTTCCTGTTATGATCTTCATTCGATGGTTTTGGAAGTTTCGAATATGTCATGAATACCAATGCAATTCTCCTATCATTGCGTTGATCTTATACACCAAATGAATCCTTGCCCGAGCATGTATTAACGATGGTTCCACCGTCAAGCCAAAGGTCTCAGAGCATGAATTCACGGCGCAGTCAAGGAATGTTTCAAATAAGATAGTCCTCAATAAATGGAAAAAATGCGCCACACTCGGCCAAGGGAACATTTTAAATAAATTCCTCTCTGCAACCCGCAATATGATCATCCAAGGCTACCAAGGAATCTGTCCGAGGAAGAAGAATGTCCACGGAAAAACTCCCTGAGCACTCGCAGTCCCTGAGCACTCGCAGTGTAAAGAATTAAAAATGAGTATACATGAAAAGTCCCAGAGTGCAATTTTCGTTAGTTTATTTGCCTCAGAGGAATTCGAATAAATGCTGCTAACAGAAAACTCTGGTGGAATTCAGTACCATTTTTTTCTGGATGCCTCCGGGAAGCGCATCCCAGGCGCCCAGATGCTTCTGGATGCTTCCCAGGCATCTAGATGCGTCTGGATCCGAGCGCCTGGGATGCGCTTCCGAGCGGCACCCACAGGGCATCCGCTCCGAGACCTGCATCCGCATCGAGCCCAAACAGGCACGCATCGGTAACTAAGCCTTTAACTTAGGTCTGTGTGTTGTAAGAGTTTCACATTGTGCTGAGGTAAATTCCAACAGACAGACCTCAATACAACACTGCTATAACACTCCTGGTCTACAAGACTACGAGACTAGTCAATGACAACTCAATCACCAAGGAATCATAGGGTCAGTAAATGGTTGTATATGCCCCTGGAATGGTGCTCAAACTCTCCACGCTCAACCCTAGACTCTCAAGTAGCAAATTTGCAAATAAAAACCATTGTCTTTGAAGGTTGACTGATTGGGTGTTCTAGATCTCCTTATAAAAGGGAAAGGTGCCACCTCTTTACCCCACTAACAATAGCAAACCCTAGCAAATATCCCTCCAAACTCTAGGCGCAGCTCAATAAGGACATTTGTACTCTTCCAAACACATTCTGAGTATGTTATGTTCAAAGGCAACACTCAGGTTGGGATTGTGCAGCTTCCCCTAAATGGCATCCGAAGTCCCAATTCAAACTTGTAGGATAAAAGTGGACAGTTCAAGCCTCAAAATGCAAAATGTTGGGTCTTGTTTATGAATTGACAGCAAGTAAAAGACCAGGTATGACCAGCGTCTGTAGGGTCTTGTACTGCTGTACGGTCGGGAAGCAAAGTAAATGTATAAAACCGTACGGCACTTGGTCGTACAATTCATTCTTCTCCAACAAATAAAGTGCAAACCGTACGGCGATCACAGGAAGGGACTAAAGCTACCGTACGGGCCGTACGGATTCAAGGCGAGTAGTGATGCAGGGTTATAGCCAAAAAGGTCGTACGACATTTAGAGCAACAGACAGGCCATACGGCAGGGAAACACAGGAATGCACAGACTGTATAGTCGTACAACATTTAGAGTCAAAAACAACCATACGGCGAGTAAAGAGACTGCAGGTGGACAAATCGTACGGCATAACACATGCAGAAAAAGGCCACAGTACGGCCATACACACACTTTCAAGGATCATAAGAAGACTATACGACATACGGCGATTTTAGCGCAGGGAAGCCAAAGGCCGTATGATGGCTAGAGCGTTAGGGAGCAGCAACAAAGTGGTCGTACGGTGTCGTATGGCAAGAGAAAGCTTTCGACTCATTGATTGCAACATCTGTACGGTGCCACAGTTCATTTCCAAACAGCCAGCACATGAGAGGAGTATTGAGTCGGGAAGTCACAGGCAGAAGAGGCCGTACAATCCTCACAGTTATTGACAGCATCACACTCTAAAAAAAAAAATGACAAATAAAAAATAGTTCACAGTGAGTAGCATATGGCACCAAAGGGTAGGACATAAGCAGGTAGCGAAGAAAACATAGTTATTGGCCATTTGCACAAGCACCGTAAGCGGTTGGCAGAAAGAGTTTGGGGCACCAGCGCAGTCAGGGTAAGCGTTGGGTTTGTTCCGCACGGTGGTTCCGCACGGTGAGAAAGAAGTCTAAAGCTAAGTGTTGGAGGGGAAGCCATAAGCCGCCAAGGGAGACAGATTTGGAGGTTGTGAACACACAGAGTTGAGCAGATGAGACCCAGAGATGCTGTAGGCATGGATTGTCCGCGCGCCAGTAGTGCGCGAGAGAGCTAGAAGGGTACTATGCTTTGAGGTATTCAAAGTATGTCTCGGCTAGAGTGAGGCTGCCCCCTCTTTTTGTTGTTGGCCTTTTCTTTTTGGCTTTCGTTCTTGGTAGTTTTTGGCACAGTCCCCTAAGGTTCCCCTTGCTTTGATGGGAGAATTGGTAAAATTTGGCCAAGTCTAGAAAGGTGTTGTCCACCTAGCTCCTAGAATGGAAACTATGTGTTTGTCTGTGAATTAGGTCAAGTGTGAATGAGAATTGATCTTTCAAAAAAGGATGTCAGTGAAATTTTGAACGTCTTGACATACTTGCTATTTTTGGAAATTTCTATTTTTAGTATGTCTATTTTTAGTAAGTTTCACTGCATCCCGGAATGGCCTTATTTTGAGTTTGGAAGTACTTACCATTTTTAGCAGTGTCTATTTTTAGTAAGTCTATTTTTAGTAAATTTATTTGCCTCCCGGATTGGCCTTATTTTGACTTTGGAACAACTTACTATTTTTTGAAAGTCTATTTTTGGCAAGTCTATTTTGGGAACAAGTGAGCTATAACTGATAAAGAGACAAAAGGGTATCCAATTCTATATCCAGAAAAATAAACAAGCGAGGCTGTCAATCAAAAAATGGTTAAGTCTGGAAACACCCTTGAAATATTCAAAAGTGGAAAGGCATGAAAAACATCACAAATTCTGAAATTTCAGGAAAAATGGAAAATTCTGAAATCTTGGAAAATTCTGAAATTTCAGAATGAAGTGAAATCCACGACTTGAGAAAAAATCCACGACTTGAAGAAAAATCCACGACTTGAAGAAAAATCCACGACTTGAGGAAAAATCCACGACTTGAAGAAAAATCCACAACTTCGGAAAAAATCACAACTTGAGGAAAAATCCACAACTTCAACAAAAATCCTTGTCTTCAAGAAAAATCCATGACTTGAAGAAAAATCCACGACCTGAGGAAAAATCCACGACTTGAGGAAAAATCCATGACTTGAAGAAAAATCCACGACTTCAGGAAAAATCCACGACTTCAAGAAAAATCCACGACTTGAAGAAAAATCCACGACTTGAGGAAAAATCCACGACTTGAAAAAAAATCCACGACTTCAAGAAAAATCCACGACTTGAGGAAAAATCCACGACTTGAGGAAAAATCCACGACATGAGGAAAAATCCACGACCTCTCCAAAATCCCGCCTCCAAGAATGGTGGAACGCGAGTCAACTCAGTGAAAGGAGAATTTGCAAACAAAAGAAAATCCTCCAACATGTGAAAATTTTGGAAAGTTTTAAAATTCCAAAATCTTGGAATTCTTGGAAAATTCCGAAATCGTGGAAAATTCCAAAATCTTGAAA